>PVLC010016170.1:0-36186 GCA_004027655.1 Graphiurus murinus
TAAAAAAAAAAAAAAAAAAAAAAAAAAAAAAAAAAAGAACGGCTGGGGGCTAGAGTGGAGGTAGAATGCCCCTGGGTTCAATCTCCAGTATCCTCCCCACCCCCACCCCCACACGCGTGTGCACATACGCAATAAATAAATAAATATTAGGAATATATTATAATATAATCCACATCACCTTCTTTCTGAAAAAAATGCAGACTCGATGGAGGTTTTACTGTCCTTACTCAATAAATGACTTAATGGGAAAATAAATATGGGCTTTTTGTCAATAAGTCGGTCTGCAGAAGTGTAGTTGCTTCCGGACTGTCTTTGTGACATCTTACAGCTGTACACACTTGCCCAGTGACCTCCCTGGTCTCACGCCACGCCGGGGACAAAGCCTGGAGTCGGTCTTCCCCTGTGAGTAACCAGGGGAACCCCCTTCTCTCCCAGGGTCCACGTCTCGCAGGCGTGCTCCGGGGAGTCAGGGGCAGCTGCTTGGGTGGTGGCCTTTTGAGCCTTTTGAGTGGGCCTCACTTTCAGTTTGGAAGTTTGGTGTTTTCCAATCCCATTTGTTTTTAGGGTTTTTTTTTTTTTATTATTCTTTTTTAATCCCTGCTTATACTTTGCTTAAAAGAAAATAAACCCATTTAAGGGAATTCCTGCCGTCCCAGCTAGGGGCCAGCTCCATGGCTGCATGGGGACATGGACCAAGTTGTAGGGCCAGCCTTCTAGGGCTGCAGTCACTGCACATAAACAGTTAGATAGCGCGCTGCTTTCTTTAAAAAGTTATGTTTACAATCTGGATCTCGTCTGGGACTGTGCACAAGGCATTAGAGAGCATGTCCGTGCAGATGTGGGAGAGACTCTTGCAGGTCAGGGCGGCTCCCTCCCTTCCCGGGATCTCCTGAGGACCTCCTGCACTTGTAATAAGTCAGGGGCTGCAGCAAGCACCCCTAGACCTTGCACTCCTAGTGGCCACTGAGGAACACAAGCTGCAGATCCCCAGGGAAGAGGAGGGTGAGGTCAGGCATTGGTCTCGGCGGCCCCCATCAGACCCCTCCACGGGGCACCTCTCCCTTTGCCACCCATGACTAACTGTCTCCAAGCTGCAGGGTCCAACACTGTCCCTTGTGGGTTCTTTCCCCGCTCTTTTGTAAATAATCCCTTTATTAAAATCTCCTCCCTCCTGCCACTTCCTTTGAATGGGATGTCTGTTTCCTTGGAGACCCCCTATGAGTTCCCTAAGGCTGCTATCACAAAAATTACTACAGGCTCAGTGGCTTCAATAACACAAGGTAGAGCCGGGCGTGGTGGCGCACGCTTGTAATCCCAGCATTCGGGAGGCTGAGACCGGAGGATCCGGGTTCGCGGCCAGCCTCAGCTACCTAGTGAGGCACTCTGCAACTTAGTGAGACTCGGTTTCAAAATAAAGAATAAAAAAAACTAGGGCTGGGGGTATATCTCGGAGGTAGAATGCCCCTGCGTTCAATCCCCAGTACCGCAAAAAAAAAAAACAAACAAAAAAAAACACAAGGTAATCATCTTCTGGTTCTGTAGTTCATAAGCCCAACAAGGGTCTCACCGGCCTAAAATCGGGGTGTCAGCAGAGCAGCATCCTTCTCTGGAAGCTCTTGAAGACAGTCATTTCCTTGCTTTTTCCAGCTTCTAGAGGCCATGGGCATACCTTGGCTCGTGGCCCCTTCTTCCACCTCCAGAGCCAGACATGGCGAAGGTCCTCTCTCACTGCCGTTTCGGGTTCCCTGAAGCCATGGGAGGTCCCTCTTGTAATTAGGTAGGATCCACCACAACTAGAGGTCCTTAACCTTAACCCTAGCTAGAGTCCCTTTTGCCCTGAGTGGTTAAATATTCACCATAGGTTCCTTAGAACATAGACATTCTTCAGGGCCATTATTCTGCTAACCACCGACCACAGATCCTAAGTGATAAAGGTCTCTGCATTACAGATTGAGGAATGTGATGTTATCAGTCATCTCCAAGGGATTGCACTCTGGGGAGCCAGCTCATACAGATACTCCACCACGGCTTGTAACTACTATGCATCGCACGCTTGCTAAGTCACTCGCACAACTCCGCACTCCATGACAGTCTACCTAACTCCAGTTAGGTAGGCAGTTACTGATCCTTCCAAAAGGGAACACGAGGCTCAGTAGAATAAGCTCGGCCTCTTCCAAGATCACATAGTTCAGAAGAGATGTGAGTCTAGATTCAAAAGCAAAGCACCCTGACTTCAAAGATTATGTATGAGCCGGGCATGGTGGCGCACACCTGTACTACTAGTACTTGGGAGGCTGAACCAGGAGGATCACAGGTTCGAGGCCAGCCTCAGCAACTTAGAGCCTGTTTCAAAATAAAATATAAGAAGGGCTGGAGGTGTAGCTCAGAGGTAGAATACCCCTGGGTTCAATTTTAAGTACCCCCATTCCCCCAAAAAAGAATATCATGTATGTCCCCGCCCCCATCCTTAATAATATAAATTTGTTTAACAACCATTTGGTAGGGAAGGACTTAGAATGGTTGCTACCAGATTTTAAAAAATCAATCATCTTTTCTAAAAAGTATCAGAAAAGGGCAAACCGCGCTTGGTGGGTGTCAGGGATGTAGGCTGCAGGAAGGGTGACAGATGAAACATTTACCTAAATCCTTTGTGCCCGGCATTGTGTTTATGTCTGGCGTCTCCTTTCATGAACTGTCTCAGTAACTCTGCAAAGGAGGACACACAACCCCATTTTACAGACGAGGGAGGTAAAAAGAAATGAGAATGCAGGTGAGATTTCTGTTTGCTTTCCTTCATTCTAGGAAAACAAGCAAGTCATATTATAAATGTGTTTCTGTAAGTGAGTTGGATGTGGACAAAATCATCCGGTAAGGTCTTTCTTGCTAAAGGCTTCAGGACCACAGCACAAGTCAAGGGAAGTAAGGGCTAAAACCTTTGGCCAAGATCATTGGCTTACACCGGTACTGAGCACACTGCCTTGGCCTCATTTAGCAAAACCCAAGTGACTAGTGGTGATGGGTAGGACCTTAGAAAGTCCTGAAGAAAAGGCTGTCCTGTTGTGTCTGTCCCCACCTTTTTAAAAAAATTATATCCATCTACTTCGTAGGGCAAGGCATTCCTTACTGGATATTACTCATTTTTTAAGAGCTTTATTGAGAGATAATTTACATGCCCTAAAGCTCATCCGCTTAAATTCACAGTTCAATGAGTTTTAGCATATGTACAGAGTTACACAACCATCACCTGCTCTAAGTTTAAAGATTCCCTTCCCTCATAAAAAGATGGTGCAAATGTGCTTATAAATATTGACTCTCCATTCTGCGCCCCACCCTTGGACCACCTCCGACCTACCTTCTCTTTCTCTGTATTTGTCTTTCCCAGGCATTTTGATTGTATATATAGATTCCTTGTCATAAACATGTCTATGACAGTTCAAGCCATTCAGCTACTTTATGTACTGGACTTATCCCCCCACCTTTTTTCCTTATTTTTTTTGGTCCTGGCAAATAGTATCCATTCTGCCCCAATTCCTCTGTGAGTTGTCCTTCTAGTCCAAGCTTGTTGTATTATATATTAATTTCTTCTATGGAGTTATTGGTGCAAGTTTATGTCTGGTGAGTTAACGAAGGGAAAGATGGAAGGCATATTGGGAGCATGGGGAGCTCTGGTTTTCCCATTCCCAGCCCCCCCCAACCTGCCCTCCCAGCCCCACCCCAGAGCACATCGCCCCCTAGTGGTCACCAGTCCAGCGCTGGCCAACTCCATGACCCAGGAACTTAGTATATTTGCTGCCCTCTCCGGTGGGCTTCACTGTGAACTCACTCTCAGGACCACACTGGTTATTTAGAGTTCAAGCTGTCTGGGTTTGGTGAGAACCCTCGAGACTTACTTCTTCTCATGTAGCTGAGACATATTGGCAGCTGCCTTGGGCCGGTGCACATAGGCTGTGGGTGAGATCAGGTACCTGGCTTAGTTAACTCGAGTAAAGCCTCTTCCATCCAGGCCCATGTTGACTTTCTGTCCGGTTCCAAAGGTCAGTGATTTCCCAAGACATTTTATACTGGGTGTGTCAAGGTTTATGTTTGGGGAGTTATTACTGATTCTGTTCCTCCTGCTTTGAATCATCCCTGTTTATACTCAGAAATAAACTCAGCAACAGGATTTGGGTTAAAGTCTCAATTCTCTTTCCGAGTAGTTTCTTTTTTTGGTGTTGGGGATGGAACCCAGGGGCATTCTACTCTGAGCTATACTCCCAGACTGTTTTTAACATTTTCTTTTGAAACAGGGTCTTGCTAAGTTGCTAAGGCTGGCCTCAAACCTGTGATTCTCATGTCTCAGCCTCCCAAGTACTAGGCATGTGCCACCATGCCTGGCTCCCAGTAGTTATTGGATCTCTGCTCCTTAGCTCCAGAATAAGGAGGCTGGGCCAAAGTTTCCCCCAAAGAGCTTTCTGTCCCTAATAGTTCATGATCTAGCAGAGCAGGTCTAGATAGTATGAAGTCTTTTAGTCAAGTGCTCATTCAACATATATTGAGCACCTGCTGGATACGGGGTTCAGCATCTAGTGTCGCCCTCTTGTTTAACCATGATTCCTAACTCTTTCCCTCTCCATGTGCAGGGTCGGCCGGCGGCCTGTGCTGCTATTTTCCATCATCTTCATCCTAATCTTTGGACTGACTGTGGCGCTGTCCGTGAACGTGACAATGTTCAGCACACTCAGGTTCTTTGAAGGATTTTGCCTGGCTGGAATAATTCTCACCTTGTATGCGTTACGTAAGTAGAAGCCTTCCTCACGAGGGTTATAAAAATTAACAAAGTATTGTTGCCTCTGAGGCTCTGGGAAAGCCCTGTGCACGCTGGTTGTTTGGAATGGCAGTCTCTTTGAAGTACAAACTTGAGAGGCCTTGATGGTTGTGAAAGAGCTTTTGTAGGAGATACCATCCTGCGTTCACTTCATCCTTACCTCGGGGTTGGGCGGCTGCCAACAGAGACATGGAGGTTGCACAGTGGCTTGGAGAAGTGGGGAAGCTGATATGGAGTGGCTTTTGCTTTCCTCTGGAATTTTCCGTGTCGGACATTCTGTGAATTTCCAACTCCAGTGCATAATTGGGTAGCTTGGTAGTTGGTTCCAGATGAGCATACTAAATACTTATTACGGTGTGTCCACACTTAGCATTTTCGTTGACTCTTGAAGATACTTTTTCTTCTTTTATTTTCTCTCCTCAAAGGCCATACAGAATCCAAATTTTCTGCATTCTCATGTGCTCAGAGATGACCTTAAAGGGTCTGGAATTGAATTCTAAGCATTTGATCTGGAAGAATAAATGGCAAGGTTTGGTAGTATTTGCTTTAAAAAAAAAGATTAAGAAAGTTTTCTTTCATTGATCAATCATATTTGTAGCTATATTATCTCTGCTGTCAAATATAATTACGTTTCACTTATTTGCGGTCGATTTTCTAGAGGACAACCACATCCACATAAGAAGAAAGGAAGTTTCAGGGATGGTGGAGTGTTTTTACTTACTAGCTTTGTGCTTTCTAATTGCTGTGTGGAAAGATCTATTTAGAATGCTATACAGTAATTTAGGATATGTTTTGTCTTTCTCCCTTGGACAACATAGGTAGGTGTAGCCGGGCGTGGTGGCGCATGCTTATAATCCCAGCATTCGGGAGGCTGAGACCGGAGGATCCGGGTTCGCGGCCAGCCTCAGCTACCTAGTGAGACACTCCGCAACTTAGTGAGACTCGGTTTCAAAATAAAGAATAAAAAATAGGGCTGGGGGTATAGCTCGGAGGTAGAATGCCCCTGAGTTCAACTCCCAGTACTGCAAAAAAAAAAAAAAAAAAACATAGGTAGGTGTCCAGTATAAATTATGTAGTGATTTCCAGCATAACAAAATGAGAATGGTTCTAATTCTATATTCTTCTAAATCCATAGTTGGTCTTTGGGCATCCTTTTTCAACATTTAACTGAATTGTAGTTTCTTTATTCATATAATTTTTATTGGTGCATTTGTAATTGTACGTGATAGTGAGATTCATAGTGATACCCTCACTTACGCACATAACGCTATTTGGTCTGTTTTCTTCTCCATTCCTCCCTTTCTCCTCCCTTCCTCTCTCCTCTGGTCCCCTTCCACTATTCCATTGTTCTCTCTCCTAATTTACATGAGATCTCTTTTCTTTCCTTTTTTTTCTCTCTAGCTTCTACATATGAGAAAGAAACACGTGGCCCTTCACTTTCAGAGACACCTGGTCTCACTTAGCATGCTGTTCTCCAGTTGCATCCATTTTCCTGCAGATGACATAATTTTGTTCTTCTGTAGAGCTGAGGAAATCTCCATTGTGTGTATAGACCACAGTTTCTTTATCCATTCATCTGTGAGGTGTAGTTGCTTAGGAATCACCTTTTTCGGTTTGTTTGTGTTTATTTCGGAGACCCTGCCACTTTGGAGAATTCTTTTGAGACACATGTGTGACAATGTCAGTGGTCTAGGAGATCTAGGTGATTGATGGCCTTGGGAGTTTATTTCTTTGAAGAAACAACAGGAGTGTTGGGCTTGAATGCTCCCAGACAAAAGGCCTGAGATATTGTCCACAGCCCTGACCCCTTGTCTGCAGCACAGCAGGCTCCCAGCTCTTTCCCTGGGGAGACTCTTGGCCCTGCTCTCAGATCTCTGATGGGGTCTTCTCTCTAGGCAGCCATCCTTGCCTGGCTCCCATTGTCACAAAAGGATGGCAACCCAGTTCTTCCACATGGACTGTCATTGAAAGGGACAGCTCTGCACTTTGAAGAAATAGAATAGCTGCCCTCTCTCACCACCCCAGTCAACAGAGTGTTCAGGGAAAGTTGCCTGACGGCGAGGATGGCCTGTTGGTTTTACTTTGCCTGCCAAGTGCGCACGGTGGGTAGAGGCTGCGGGAGAACTGGGAGACATCTGAGGACACTTGAGGACTCAGAAGGAGAGAACACCTGGTCCATTAGCCACGTTTGCAGCGCTGAGGAAGCAGGGTGGGGAAGGGCTGTGTGTGTGGCTGGCAGTTGCTGTCTCTGGAAGCTGTCCCAGAATTAAACCAGACCAGGCATGTCCTGTACCTGAATCGCATTGCTTCAGCCTTACATAGACTTGTTTTACTGACTCACGATGTAACATCAGGCCATGGGTCCTTTGAAACCTATTGCAGGAAGAAATGATGCTGAAGATGTTTCTTCATTAGATTACATAATTATTTATTTATTTATTCATTCATTCATTTTTGTACTAGGGATTGAATCCAGGGGCATCCTACCTCTGAGCTACACCTCCATCCCTGTTTTATTTTGAAACAGGGTCTCGCTAAGTTGTCGAGCCTGTCCTCCAACCTGAGATTCTCCTATCTCAGCCTCTCCAAGTACAAGGATTAGAGGCGTGTACTACCACGCCTAGCTAAGGAGCTTTTTTATAGTAGAAAGCCCTCTTCTACTTCAGAGCTATATAAAGAGTGTGCTTATCATAGGAAATGGCTTTACTTTTATCTCCAAGGCCAAGAATCATATAATCTAGACTTTTGCACAGTTTTTCTGTAAAGGGCCAAGTATTAAATATTTTAGGTTGTGCAGCCCATATGGTCTCTGTTGCAGCTATTCAACTCTGAAATGGTAGCATGAAAGCAGCCATAAATGATATGTAAATGAATAAACGTGACTGTGTTCCAATAAAACTTTATTTGCAGAAGCAGATGGTGGGCCAGATTTGGCCAGTGGACCAGAACGTTTTAACCACTGATGTAAGGGATTCATGTGCGGGCCAGACAGGACAAGCTTTAAACTCTGACCTCCCTTTCTAGTTTCATCTTAACTTCCCTACTTTAGTTTCTCCTTTGTGCCATTTTTTTCTATCACCATTATTTGTGTGATTTTTATCGTATGTATTTGTATCATACAAGCAGCTTTACATTTATTTTTCTTCTGCAGTAGAATGAGGCATAAAAATATGATGGTTGGGTTTTCTTAAGTTTTCGACTAACATCCAAACATCATGACAAATGTCATTGCAATAATAGTGTCCAAGTATCAACCAGTGGCCCACTGTTGGAGCTTATAATGATCAGAGTAGCACAATTAAAATAAAGCAAAAGGTGCACACCTGTAATCCTCATACCTAGGAGGCTTCGACAGGGGGATCACAGATTGGAGGCTAGCCTCAGCAACTTAGTGAGACCCTGTTTTTAAATAAAAAATAAAATAGGGTTGGAGTTGTAGCTTGGAGGTAGAATGTCTCTGGGCTCAACTTCAGTACCAAAAGAAAATTTTTTTTTAAATAAATAAAGCAAGCCGGGTGTGGTGGCGCATGTTTGTAATCCCAGTATTTGGGAGGCTAAAACCGGAGGATCCAGGTTCTCGGCCAGCCTAGGCTACTTAGTGAGGCACTCCGCAACTTAGTGAGACCCTGTTTCAAAATAAAGAATAAAAAATAGGGCTGGGGGTATAGTTCGGAGGTAAAATGCCCCAAATAAATAAATAAATAAAGCAAAAGGATATGGAAGATGACTTGGAGTTCATTGAGATGATATTTAAACAGCCAATTGTGCTGATCCATACCTGTAATCCCAGTACTTGGGAGACTGTGACAGGAGGATCGTAGGTTCCAGGCCAGCCTCAGCAACTTGGTGAGACTCTCAGTAACCTAGTGAGACTCTGTTTCAAAAAGACAAAAGTAAAAAGGGCTGAGGGTGTAGCTCAGAGGTAGAATGCCCCTGGATTCGATCTCCAGAACCACAAAACGTAAATAAAATAAAATATGAAAATGGGAGGAATTTAATTGGGAGACAGCAGAAGAGTCACACTAGGTGAGAGAGAATCAAGTAAAGAAATGGAAGTCATAATGGGAAGTTAGGATTGGCGTAGGATAAGGGTGGACTGGGCTGCAGTGGCCTGTCTCTCTGAATCCGAGGCGGTCAGGAGAACACAGTCTAGTGACAGGAAGTTAAGAGAGATGCTTCCAGGAAACAGGGAGCGGTGAATGGTCACAGCCACCAGTCAGTGCGCCTGCTAGCACTTCATACACAAGCGATACATGTTCTTAGCTGACGCTTGGGCATTTGGTTTGTTTGAAGGAGATTGCTGACCAGCCGGTTCATAGGCATAAAGTAGTTCTTAATTCTAAAGATAAGTTTCAAACTTCTGGACGTGGGGTTATTTGGAAGTTATATTTTTAATGGTCCTAAGGTTTTTTGTTTTGCTTTGCTTTGTCCCCCCCCCCCTTCAACCACATTTTTATTTCACTTAGTGCTTCTGCTGGAAAGGTCTGCCCTTTCACAATAGACCTGGATGTTCTGCTTTTTTTTTTTTAGTTGTTCAGGTACTTGGAAAGTAACGATTTTTGCTGTTCTGATTTCTGGTGTAGTTTACCAGGAGGGTGGACTCATCATTTCGAGAAATGCTGCTGACTTGCGAACATTTTCTGCTTTATTTGCAAGGCTGCCTAGGGTTTTTGTTTTTTCTGCTCTGTATTTTTTTGTTTGTTTGTTTGTTTGTTTGTTGTTGTTGTTAAGGTATATAATGGTTGAATATCCTAGCCTTTAAACTTTTTTTTTTTTTCAAGTTGCCAAAAGAAAAAGTGGTTGTGTAATTAGGACATAAAACAGAGATTATTGGCATCTTCCCAGAGCCTTTTTGCGGCGGCAGAGTGTACATTGGCAGTAGCAAGAGAGAAGGAGTCAAGCTGAATGAGTTTATGTGGGGCCGCGAGAGTGGTTCCTGCCTGCCTCTGAGACCGTTGTGAGACGCTGAAATAATTAAGTACACTTGGGCTACATTTGTGGCTTAATTTTATCTTTACTTCTGAACACACACACACACACACACACACACACACACACACACACACACACACAGTAGAACATTTGATTTAGCCAACAAGGAACACAGACCAAGAAAAAGAAGTAAATAGATCACATTTCCCTAACTTGTTTTTGAAAATAAAGTCTTATCCAAAGACATAGAGATGGTCACTTCTCAACATAAGCAGAAACGACTGACCATGGTATGAATCCGTTTCCAACTGGGATTCATAATATCACAGGCAAGGTAATGTAGCATTGTTTTAGATGTGTCTTTCTTCAAAAGGAGCCTCTGGTCTCAGCAGCTCACACCCATAGTTCCAGTTGCTCAGGAGAAGAGTGAAGGAGGATGACTTGAGCCCAGGAGCTTGAGCCCAGAATGGGCAATCTAGTGAGAACACATCTTTTAAAGCAGCAACAACAAAAGAAGCCAATGAGAAAATATTTTTTGAATTGGATGTAGTAAGTTTTGTGGAAGAGAAATTTATTATTATTATTTTTCTTCCTTTCTTCTGTCTCTGTCTCTGTATGCCCCCCCCCATTTATTTTTGTGGTGCTGGGAATAGAACTCAGAACCCTATGAATTGTGAATCCTATGGAAGCACTCTACCACTGAGCTACACCCCCACAATATATTATTTTTTCAATTTGAAATAATACCACTTGCTGGCAGAGAGTCCTTACCTCAATGTGGACAAATGAACTTCAAAAGAAAAACTTTATTTTTTTTTCTTGGCCTAGCAACAATAATGAACAATTTTCTTTAAATATGTTCTCAAAGATTATCTCGTTATATTAACTCTCTTTAAATCCACACAGCCTAAATAATGGGTGAATTTTACAAATAATCAAGGAAAGACCAGAAATTTCACAGGTGACTAAGTTACTGATTACTTTGCAAAATGAGAAGGCAGGTTTTGACTTAAATGGCAAATAGACTCAGAAAAATCTGGAGTTTGATCTGAGTGAGGTGTGGGTCTCTTTCTCACATGACACTAATAGTTTTAGACTTTCAGGGAACTGGTTGAATAGTTTCTAATGTGCTGATGTAGGGTCTTTTTTTTTTTTTTTCTTGCCATCCTATTTTTATGATTTCATGCTTTTCTGAAGTCCTGCAATGTGTGTTATTTTAATTATGTGTGTAATTTTGTTATATGTGTGTCTGTGTAAACTGCCTACAATCTTAGAACATAGTTCAGTCAACAGTATTATTAATCATCACCACTGTGCTGTGTATGTATGTTTGTTTATTATGGTACTAGGGATTGAACCAAGGATCATTCTACGTCCAAGCTACACCCCCAGCCCTATTTTTCTTTTTTTATTCTTTATTTTGAAACAAGGTATCGTTGAGTTGTGGAGGGCCTCACTAAGTAGCTGAGACTGACTGCGAATCTGGGATCCTCCTGTCTCATCCTCCCAAGTACTGGGGTTACAAGTGAGCACTACCATGCTCAGTTTGTTTGCTTTTTTTTTTTTTTTTTTTTTTTTTTACTGGATTGAGCGACACAGCTCCATGTAGTTGAGTTATACTAGTATGGAAGGAAGAGACAGAGATTATGCCCGTCAGATAGGGTGGCTTCAACCATCTTGTGGTTGGGTTGACATCTGAGGAGCAAATATTTGCATTGGGTGTGAAAGCGGGGGATGTTACACATGAATGGCACTCAGTGGGTCTCTTTCCCCAACCCTTTCCATCTCCTGGTACCGAGACTTGACTATAAGCGGGACGCCCTGTGGATGAAAACACCGTTCTCTCTGCGGAGACTGGCTCTACTTATAGGGGTTTTCCCACCAAGAAAATGAGCCAGAGTTTACCATAAGCCTTTGACAAGCCATTTTCTTTTTACCTTTTTTTTCCTTAAACTTCAAAAGAATTTTGGTTTCATCCAGGTTCAAAGGGGCACAACTGGGAAATCAGAGAAGATCAAGACCACACCATCAGGTCTTTCCCTTTGCTGAAAACCTGTTGTTAACCCTGTAGGCAAACTGTGAAAAGCAAAGGAATGAATTAATAAACAAAAAAGAAATGGAATGTCCGCCCACCCTCTATCACCCTGTCTTCCCTCTGCCCCATCTCTTTTTTGCGGTATTGGGGATTGAACTCAGAGGCATTCTACCTCCCAGCTATACCTCCAGTCCCTTTTTTTTTTTTTTTTTTTTTTTTTTTTTTTTTTTGCGGTACTGGGGATTGAACTCAGGGGTATTCTACCTCCGAGCTACACCCCCAGCCCTATTTTTTATTCTTTATTTTGAACCGAGTCTCACTAAGTTGTGGAGTGCCTCACTAGGTAGCTGGGGCTGGCCTCGAACCCCGGTCCTCCAGTCTCAGCCTCCCGAATGCTGACCTCCAGCCCTTTTTATGTTTTGTTTTGAAACAGGGTCTGGCTAGGTTGTGGAGAGTCTCACTACTTGCTGAGGCTGTCCTCTAATCTGTGATTCTTCTGTCTCAGCCTCCCAAGTACTGGGATTACAGGTATGCGTCACCACGCCCGGCCCTCTGCCCCATCTCTGAGCGGACAGAATTGCTGAGTAAGGCCAGAAGCACCTGGTGATGGAGTTCCAGTCCCTAGGAAGGCAGGGCTGCTGGGGTGGCTAGTTAGTACCAGCCATATCAAGGCCTGTGTATCAAGGGGTAAGCCATCCAGAAGAGAGCCACAGCTTGCCACCAAGAACTAGTTTTTCACAAAGTTTGCTAGTCCTTCAAGTAAAAATCGTGCAAACCTAGCCAGGCGTGGTGGCACACTCCTGGAATCCAAGTACTTGGAGGGCTGAAACAGGAGGATTACAGGTTCAAGGCCTTCCTCAGCAACATAGTGAGGCCTTCAGCAACTTAGCAAGACCCTGTGTCAGATTTAAAAATTAAAAAGGTTGGGAATGTTGCTCAGAGATAGAATGTTTCTGAGCTCAGTACCCAGTACCAAAGGAAAAAAAATATGCAAACCTTTTTTTCTATCCCTACTTACATATAAGCTGAAACTTGGGCTTTTCTTTATAAACTTTTCTCTGAAAAGAATGCAAATTTCTATATGCCTGTTGGGCATGTAAGAATATTAAAAATGAAACTATTAGGGCAAAGGAAAAAATAAGTGGTCAGTGACATCACTGAGACCCATATGCCCAGTCTTCTGTCCAAAAATTAGAACAAGAAGACAGGTGTATATCGCCTAAACATGTAGATAGGTTTCAAAATGATTATTTATTTGGATTTCTCAAAATCAGAGGGAAAAAGCAAAGAGTAGAGATATCTCAGTGTTTTCAAATTACAAGTATTTGAATACCTTTCCTATGTAGCAAAAGATATTATGAAGTTGTGTATACTCTTATCCACTGGATTTTTCCCAGACCGTAATTTTAGCAGTGTGTGTGTGCTTTGTATGAAACAAAGCTGTTCGTTGCGCTGAAAGGGGAAGTGGAAAGATGTGGCATCAGGAGATCTGAGCTCGGTGTAGTTCCCACAGTTAATTGACTGTGACCAGGACAGAGGGCTTGATCTCTCTCAGCTCCTGTCTCCCTCTCTGTGGGGTCCGGGGATGGTTATAAACCAGAGAGCCCGTACAAGCCTGAGATCCCTTCCTGGAATGACTCATGGGGGAAACGGATGGAGAGTAAAAACACTTGGAAAGCCAGTGGGCTTCACCACTCCTTCCAGTTTTAGAATGCCACTTCTTTTAAATCCTAAGCTCAACTATTAGCTCCCTTTATTGTTGAAGGTTTCATAGGGGGATAAAACCAGGGGTGCTGCACCCCCCCCCAATTGTGCCCTTAGTTCCACACTGACAGTTAGCTCAGGTGGATTTCCATCCTCACCCTCTGTGTGGCTGATATATCAAGTGACCTCAAAGGCCACCTGGGAAGAGGTGAATGATAGGGTAGGGTTAATGGTTAACAGCTTTGCTTTCCCCAGGTTCTAGACCCTGCCCTCATGTCAATAGCCTTGCCCTTCTGGCCCCGCACCTTCTTCCTCTCTTACCACATATTTGCCTGTTGGGATTGCAGCTAAATTCCAGGAATCCTCTTACATTCCCTGGGATTTTCTTTTCCCACCTGGAAAAACAGGATGGGAGACACAAAGTCAAAAGCTGGAATAAATAGAAGAGGGAATTCGGGATCATAAGAAATTCATTTAATACTGGGCTGACTTTGTTATGTTTTCTTTCTTTCTTTCTTTCTTTCTTTCTTTCTTTCTCCTTTTGCTCTTAAAAGAAAGCAAAAAGATGCAATAAATAAATTACAAGGAAGTAAAGAAGTCCAGGCTTCCTGAAAGTATCCAGACACATATCTGGTGGGAAGTTAAATCATTACTGGCTTGCCAAGTTGCACTGTTAGTAAAGAGACATCATCTTGCCTGAAAGTACAGAGAGAAATACAGCTAAATGGTGCAAAGCCACAAAGTTTGCTGTCAGCTGGGCATGATGACACACACCTGTAATCCCAATACTTGGGATGCTGAGATAGGAGAATCTCGTCAGTTTAGCAAGATTTGCAGCAACCTAGCAAGACCCTGTTTCAAAATAAAAAATAAAAAGGGCTAGGCATTTATCTAGGAAGTAGAATGACCCTGAATTCAATCCCCAGTATCACAAACAAACAACAACAAAAACAAAAAAAACAACTTTTGCTGTCAGTGTCTGTGTTATTCAAAACAACACATCATGCCAGATAAGCTCTACTTCAAATTGTATAAGTTTTGATTTTTGATGACTCACAACTTTCTCCTCTGCTCATTTGCTGGGCAAAATTGGAGGACCTACCAGGTACCGAAGGAACAACAGTTTGCTGATTGAATCCTCAATGCCTGGTGCTGTCGGGTGTAGAGAGTGCAAAGGCAGCCATGTCTTCTGCCCCTCACACACTCATTTCAGCGAGTAAAGACGCAGGGACAGGCTCTGATTGGACCGAGGGCATGAGAAAGAGACCACTTGGTCCTGAGTTTTGTGCTCACTATTCGCAGTGGGTTCTCAGAGGCTGGAGGAGCCTAATACATTCTAGGTACTGTGGGTCATTAGGGGTTGGCTGGTTCCAGTGTGTTCTGGGTACGGTGAGTGATTTGGGGTTGGCTAGAACCTAGTGCATCCTGGGTACTGTGGGTGATTTGGGCTTGGCTGGAGCCTAGTGCATTCTGGGTAGTGCAGATAATTAAGGCTTGACTAGAATCTAGTGTATTCTGGGTACTGTGGGTAATTGGGGCTTAGCTAGAACCTAGTGCGTTCTGAGTATTGCGGGTCATCAGAGTTTGACTGGAGCCTAGTGAATTCTGGGTACTGTGGATAATTGGGGCCTGGTTGGAGCCTAGTGCATTCTGGGTATAATGGGTCATCAGAATATGGCTGGAGCCTAATGCATTCTGGGTAGTGGGGGTAATTAGGCTTGACTGGAGCATAGTGCATTCTGGGTACAATGGGTCATCAGAGTATGGCTGGAGCTTAGTGCATTCTGGGTACGTAATTAGGGCTTGGCTGGAATCTAGTGCATTCTGGGTACTGTGGATGATTTGGGCTTGGCTAGAACTTAGTGCATTCTGGGTACAATGGGTCATCAGAATATGGCTGGAGCCTAGTGCATTCTGAGTAGGGTAGGTAATTAGGGTTTGGCTGGAGCTTCATACATTCTGGGTACTGTGGGTAATTTGGGCTTGGCTGAAGCCTGAGTCATGAATAGCACAGCTGGTAAGGAGGATGGGACAACATACAAAGATCCTGTCCTCTCTGACAACAGTGGCAGGCCACTGAAGCATTCTAAGCAAGAAAGGAAGAGCTTTTGATACATGTTTTAGAGTCTCACTCAGGCTGTGGGGGTAAACAGACCAAAGAAAAAGGCCATGCTAGGACCTGGGAAGTGGTTGCAGTATCTAGGTGAGGAAGGAGAAATGCCTGAACAAAGTTCAGGGCCATGGGCCAGGACAGACTCCAAGGAGGTAGGACCCACAGCCTAGAAGACTAAAGGCCGAGAAATGACCAGGAGGCCCCTTTAGGCACCTGGATGAATATGATTTTTCTCCAAATGGTGAAGCAAAGGATTTGGCAGGGGCATTCTGATTCCAAATCCTGCAGAGTTTGAAGCTACAGACTGACCACTCCCTTCCTCAGTGGTGATGACTTCTGATTCAGATGTGGTGGTACCTTCAGGGCATCTGAGGGCACTGCTTTAGCAGGTGATTAGCTGCTCAGATGTTCAGGAGCAAGGTCCGGATCCTCTGTGTAAAGGTAGCAGCCGAAGGCTGCCAGAATAGCTGAGATCACCCAGGGCCTGTGTCGTGTGAGAGGAATAATGGGTGGAGGTGGAAGAACCAGTTGAGTGAGATGGGAATGAATGGCCTGAGCGGTAGCAACAGGTCAGAATAGACTGGGAACTGGGGGCCAACCTGTTGTCAAATGATGCAAGACATTGAAAAATGTCCGTTGGGTGTCGCAATGATTTCCTAGTGGGTCAGAGGTAACTGTGGCAAAGGGGACATTAATTCAATTTAGCGATTCATGTAATATGAATTATTTCAAGCATAGGTTTTAACTCATGTAGGCTCAATAGGAATACTGTCTTGTCCTTAGGTCAAGAAAGGAAATTACTCTTTTTTCTTACTGTTATAAAATATGCATCACATAAAATTTACCATTTCTGCCACTTTGAAATGTGCACAGTTCAGAGACACACCAACTTTGCTGTGCAAGAAGATGAGTTTTTGAGATTCGTTCCTTATCATGGGGTAGAAAAAACTTGAATTGAAAGGCAACATGATATTTTTCTTTGGTGTCACCTGAACTATTATGTTCCCATGCCTTCATGATGGGGGATTCCGGCATATTCATGGAGTCCAGGAGAGGGGTTCTCTGTGTGAAGTTATGTTGCCCATCTTGCAAGGCAGCGTGTGACAGCTTGCCACACTCCTCGCCTGCCTTCTCACACCAACCACGTCCAACAGGACCTGCCATCCTCTGGCCCCTCCGGAAGGCGGTCAAAGGACACTTTACACCAGAACACTGCAAACACTAGGACCAGGCCAGCAGCTGCCTTCCAGATAAACAGCAAATTTCATGAGTTAACATTTAAAAATACCGAGAAGGGCTGGAGGGTGTAGCTCAGACACACATGGGGCATGTGACTAGCCTTATTGCACTGGAACTGCTTGCTGGGGGGGCCCACGGCCCCCCATCCTCGGTCCTTTGCTCACTGTTTGGCTGGGTGTCTTGGTGCTAGAAGCATGAGTTTCCTTTTTCTGCTGTCTACAACAGATATACTTTATTAAGTTGAACTATTCCTATGTCTCGTGTTTTTCAAACACACACCCAAGTGTGCATGCGTGTTCACCATCCCAGATAAGCCGTTGAGAAAGAGTTGGGGTGGAGCCCAGCGTTGGCTTGTGAGCCAAGCCCACCACTCAAGAGTTGTGACCTTGAGCAAGTTTCCCATTCATGACTTCAAGTCTGGTTTCTCACCGCTGAGGATTGTGCAGAGGGTCAAGGGGATGAATGTGACATCCATAAGCTGCAAAATTCCGGAGAAATGTTGGTGGGCAACCCAGACATGGTGGGGCACACCCGTAATCCCAGTACTTGGGAGGCTGAGACAGGAGAATCACAGGTTCGAGACCAGCCCCAGCAAGTAGTGAGACTCTTATCAACCTAGCGAGACCCTGTTTCAAAATAAAAATAAAATAGGGCTGGGGGTGTAGCTCAGAGGTAGAATGAAATGTTGGGGGGCATGTGTGTGTTTGTGGACTTCCTGTGATGGGTGCCTCCATGGGGCTCCATTCTGCTGAAGACCCCAATCCTGCAAAGGAGATCATTAACCCTTTCCTCTTCACAAGGGCCTTCTTGTGTGGACTCTTGGGGCTCACAGCAGGCTTGGGAATGTCCGTGAAAGAACTTTGGACTGAGGATGGTTGCTAGCTTAGGCTCACAGAAGAGGTGGCACCATTGAGGGCAGCAAGAGTCTGCTTCATAATTGTTTTCCCAGGAGCCAGCTTAATAAATTACTTTTCCGAGAACATCCATTCAGAGCTCCATATGTTATTGCATTTTTATACTTTTATTGGTGTCTTTTAATTATACATCATATTGAGATTCAAGGTGATACATTCACACACACACGCACACACATACACACACACACATACACACCTCTTGGTGTGTTTACCTCCTTATCCTATTCATATTTTGCATATATTTCCATATATTGCATTTTTAGGGGTCAGAAGAGATAATGCATTCTAGGAAAAGAAAATTCTCCTGGACAAATCCTTCCAGAGGACCTTGACTCTTCTATCAGACCACCTGAGTATCCGTCACTCACATTAATTGTTAAGAAAAAATACTAAAGAAGTAGAATACTGGTAGCCATTGTCAAGACTTACAAATATCCAAACAAAGAAAAATAGAGATCTTCCTTTCCCTTCCATATATTATTGATCAATGTGTATTATAAAAATGCTTTTACACATTTTTACATATATATTTCATTTCATTTATTGGTACTGAGAATTGAACCCCAAACCATTCTACCTCTGAGCTACACCCCCACACCTCCCTCCTTTTTTTGGAACAGGGTCTTGCTAGGTTACTTAGAGTCTCCCTTATTGCTGAGGCTGGTCTCAAACCTGTGATCCTCCCATCTCAGCCTCCCAAGTACTGGGATTACAGCATGTGCCACCACACCTGGCTTCATTTTATTTTATTTTTATCTTTTTTATAGTGCTGAGGATCAAACCCAGGATCTTACACATGCTAGACTAGCCAGTAAGCTACATCTCCCAGTCCTTCTCTATATTTTTTAATGTTAACTCATGAAACTTGCTGCTTATGTGGAAGACAGCTCTTGGCATGGCTCTCGTGTTTGTAATGTTCCAGTATAAACTATACTTTGACTGACTGCCTTCTTGAGGGGACAGATGATGGGGATTTGGTTGGAATGAGAATGTTTGCTCCCAAACAGGTATGAATAGCTGCTGGGGACATTAGGACATTACTTTGAATAGCACAAGGTCCATTTTCTTTGAGTTTTCAAATGACTCTTCTGGGGGGAAGGCTGTTCACAAATCGCCCTCCAATTTCAGGTCTAAGGACATGTCTGACCTAGCAAATACTTGGAATGAAATGACAAGCAGTGCCTGTTTGTTTGTTTGTTTGTTTGTTTGTTTTAATGTGTGTGTTCAGGTTGGCCTTCCCCTCTGCAGAATCCTTCCCTCTGCATGAACGAGCTCCCCAGCCCAACATCCAGGCCTGCAGGAGCCATGCACACCCCAGCCTAGCAGGGATGTCCATCAGGTTTTTTCCTGGGTTGTAAAGACCTGCCCATCACTCCTCCTGACAGGTGGCCGGTCCCTCCATTGGTGGTGTTTGCAGCTCCTGCTGGCTGAGACGCAGGATGCTGAGCCTTTCTGGTGATTCTCTCATGGGGAAGGCAAACTCAGGAGCTCTCCAGGCAGCATTAAAGCTATGACCTCTACCCCCATAGACACCAACCTCAAGGAGTCTGCAAAGGGAAGGAGGGATGAAGTTGGGGCTAATGCTGCATTTCCAGGTGACAAAGCAGGACAACTCAGAAGCCCGGGTGAGCACGACAGCTCACAGACCTTTCGAAGCTCCTGCATGGAACCCAGAGACCAGATAATTATGGCTCTCTGATCAAGAGCTGTTGTTTTCCCTCCTTTTCAGCAGGGCCTTTGATGATTCTTGTAGAAGAGGGCCCTTTGTGTCCTGAGCTGGCTCTGCCTGCTCTTGTTTGAGAGCCCAGTAGTGCTTGTGTCCATTCCAACCTGTGCCTTTTGCAAGCACATCTTGCTCGGTATTTGCTTTGTGTGAGTTCTGGGAAAGGGCTCAGACTCCCTCCAGTCAGGTTGTCAGGGTGGGGACAGGGGAGCAATTAAGGGCCTTTTCATTCTAGCTCAGTTCTGCATTCATATCAGTTTTACATAATATAAAGAGAGAGAACTTTTGCTGAAGTTCCAGGGTGACTTGGAGTTTCTGACGTCAATTTCATTTGTAAAACTGTCATTGCTATCTCAACCCCTTCAAGCTGCAGGGGCTCCAAGGGGGAGCAAGTCCTCCCGAGAGGGAGTAGGATGCACGCATAAAGATGACTTGTTCTCTCTTTTGTATTAGAGTGGGGCATGTGACTGTCCTTACTACACTGGAAGTGACCTCCATCCTTGGTCATTTGTTCACTGGTTAGCTGGTCTCAGTGCTTGAAGCATGGCTTATCTGTTACCTCATTATATCACTCTCTTACCTCCTTTTAGAAAGAATCATTGATAGCCTGGTGTCTGAGAGTTAAGTAGACAGTAGCTGAGATGAAGCCTGGGTTGAACCCTCCCTTTTTTTTTTTTTTTTTTTTTTTTTTTTGCTTGTGGATGGCAGGCATATGACAGGGTGCTAAGTAGCCACAGACCATTTTGATATTAAGGAGCAAAAAGGAGGAACCGACATGTCACAGTGGTTGTTGTTTGTTAACAATAAGCTACTAATTGAGCATTTCCTAAGTTCAGGCATTATGCTAAGTTATATGAATGAACATGCACACATGTATAGATATATTTCAATTTCATACCAACCGTATAAAATGCATCCTCTTAATAGCCCTGTTTTACAGATAGGAAAACTGATACATCTAATCCCGGGCCTTGTTTAGTTTGCTAGTGATGCCATTCCGAATACAAGAGATAAGGTTTATTGAATTTTCCCAGCGTGCCTTGGCTCTACTAAGTGCTATAAATATTTCATTTAATCTACCCAATAGGCCCATGACATGAGCACAGTTATCATTCCCATTGTACAAATGGAAAACCTGATGTTTAGAGAAAGTAGCTTGCCCAAAGTCAAGGTCACATACAGAGGAAGAGGGACCACAACCAACTCTCCCTGGCTCCAGTGCCCCGTCAGTCACCTCTGTGTTACTCTCACTCCCTCCCTCCTTGACTCAAAATATGTTGTTACCATATTATTGAAATGTGGACAATTATAAGGAATTTGCAATAGTTCTCACAACTTCTACAAAACATAGAACCAAAATATTAACAACATACAATTCCAAAATCAATACAATTCAAATAGAGGACTTTCGTGTGATGGATGATACAGACTTTTTCTAAAACAGAAACACTCCTTTGCCCTTGTTAGATTAAACAGCAGGAAGACCTAGCTTTGGATTCAATTTCTTATTTAGTCTATTTTTGGCATTTTGACTTGAATAATTGTAGTGCACATGATACCTTTTCACCTAATTTTGCTGTCTAAAGTGGCATTAATGAGCTGGGTGTGGTGGTGCATGCATGTAATCCCAGTACTTGGGAGGCTGAGACAGGAGGATCGCAGGTTCGCAGCCAGCCTCAGCTACTTAGTGAGGCCCTCTGCAACTTAGTGAGACTGTTTCAAAATAAAGAATAAAAAATAGGGTTGGGGGTGTATCTCAGAGGTAGAATACCCCTGGGTTCAATCCCCAGTACTGCAAATAAATAAATAAATAAATAAATAAATAAATAAATAAATAAATAAATAAATAAATTAAATGAAAAAAGGCATTAATTATTTTTAAGGTTTTGCCAAGCACAGAATTCTCTGACTTCCTGTATGTCCCCACTCCTGAGTGAGACTTAGTGACTTATTGTAATGAGGTGTCACTTAACAGCTCTACTAACCTGTATCCAGCTCCTGAAGACAAAGTTAGATTTGTGATGTTGTGAAAGTATTAATTAAATAAGCATCAATCCATGTGTGGCTATAATAGGGACTAGGAACCTTCATTATTGCTTGTTTCCCATTACGCTTCTTGCTAATGGAGTGGCCTTTGCAGGGAGTGCTGGGTGCAGAACCCATGGTCCTCGCTCGGCATCTGGGCTCAGCAGCGTTGGGTGTACCCGTGCCATTATGCACATGTGAGGTCTCAGTTCTCCTGCCACTTTATTTTATTTATTTATTTATTTATTTGTTTGTTTGTTTGTTTGTTTATTGTGGTACTGGGGATTGAATTTAGGGGTATTCTACCTCAGAGCTATATCCCCTAGCCCTATCTTTTATTCTTTATTTTGAAACAGGACCTCTCTAAGTTGCAGAGGGCCTCACTAGGTAGCTGAGGCTGGCTGCAAACCCGGATCCTCCGGTCTCAGCCTCCCAAATGCTAGGATTACAAGCGTACCTGCCACTTTATTAAGCTTGCATTTGTGCTGCCAGTCATGGTGACATTTGGCCTTTGGTGAGCGTAAGTCCAGATGCAAACATGGGCGGCCTTCAAAATCTTATGTCCACCCTAAATGGCAGGAGGCACAGGCAGACAGTCGCAAAAACGCCTATACTAATGTAGACTTAAGTTTTCATCGGTATGCAAGCATAATATTTAATAACCTTAGAGACTGCCAAAAACACATGCACGGGTGGCAGTGGTTGTCCCACTCTCTGCCTCTTTGGCCTCGTCCTCGATAGGGGACATGGGAGTTTTCACGGGGAGCTCTGCACAGATGGGACGGAGAAGGGGCCCCGGCCATGGAGGGACATGGATGCCAGAAGATGTTTGGTCATTCCTCTGGCCGTCGTGGAGAGCCATTGCCAGCTTCTTGAGGAAGAAAAGAATGTGCTAATAATGTGCTCTATTCTGTTTGGGGAGATAACTCCGGGAGGAGGGGGGCATGCCCTTCTTATCCCTCAGGTTGCCAGGAAATAGTAATTGTTTGTGTACCTGAGCGAGATCAACCTGAGAGATTCCTCTTTGATGCAGAAGACATACCTGGGAAAAGTCAAATAGAAAATGAATCATCCAAACCTCAATTTCCCATAAATTAAATGTATCATAAACAGTATTCTTATGGTAGTTTTGTCACTGAAAAGATGATCTTCTTTGGAATCATTGTTCCATTTTCTAGGTATCCCGCAGGCTTCTTGAGTCCCATGCTTGTGGCGTCTACCGACACGTATAGAAATTACAGTGAGAACTGTCATACGAATTTAGAGTTGGGGGGAGGTGGGTATCAAGTTCCTCTCTGATACACAGATCCTGTTCTTTGAAAGGGTTGAATTGAATTCCAGAACGCACCACCCAGTGCGTCAATGCTGCAGACCTGGGATACTGCAGCGTCCGTCCACATCCCTCTTTTCCTTTGTAATCATTACCCCCAAACACAGTGGTGTGCGCTGACCCATTCGTGGTTGGATCCGATTTTCCATTTCCTTTGTGGGGTCACTGTAGGGTCTTATTTTGTGTTCTCTTCGGGGAGTAGTTGCTCTTTCGCTCTCTTCCCAAGCTCTCCTTTCTGGCATTTTTCCTCTCCACCTTGTGATGGTGGAAGTGAATGTTTGCACAGTTGGTGTTTCCAATCCCTCGAAGCTGCTTGGCATCTGTCCCTGTGGAGCTCCAGGACAGGAGAAAGGAGCAGAGGGAGAGTCAGGGCACCTCCCAGTGACGGAAAGGCTCGTTTTCATCCCCTCTCATAGAATGGTGAGTGAAAGAATCACTGCAAATCTACAGATAATCACTTTTTGAAAAGTCTTGCAGACCTCTGATCTCTTTGAATGTTGAAAGTTAGCATGAACGGTTTATAAACGCAACCCTGAGGAATCTGGGCAAGGAGTGAGAACAGTGATTGTTATATATGATTAAAAGCAAAAGCAAAACTCATTCTGTTTTCTGTTGTTGTCACAAAACACCTGAGACTGGGTAATTGATAGAGAAAAGAGTTTTGTTTTGGCTCGTGGTTCTGGAAGTCCAAGAGCATGGCATGGGCACCTGCTCAGCCTCTGGTGGGGACCTCATGGCAGAACAGAGAACAGATGTGGGCAAGAGAAGCATGTGTGCCAGAGAGTGAGGGGAGGTGCCAGTCTTGCTTTATACAACACACTCTCCCAATAACTAATCCGGTCTCAGGAGAGCAAGAACTCCCAGGAAATTGCATCGGTCCATTTATGAGGATGGAGCCTCATAACCTAATCATCACTTTAAGGCCTCACCTCCCAAGGCTGCCGCACTGGGAACTGAACTTCAACATGACTTTTGGTGGGCACGAACCATCTCCAGAGCATAGCATGAACCACCGGAGAAAACACAGCTTCTTGTTTTCTCTCCCATTCTCTGTCACAGAGTTCTTGGAGGTATTACCCATGTAATATGTGATTTCTAGTGAGGATCTTAGGGGAGTGCTGCAGCGGGGGACATGTCCTCCATGGGGACAGAGTGACTGAGGGATGATGTCATGATGGTGCATGACCGAGGGGTGATGTCATGATGGTGCCTTTGTCATAATGGTGCATGTGACTTCATTCAAAGCGAAGTAACCATGTGCCGCTGGTGACTCCCATATTGGACAAGACCAATGTAGATGGCAAATAAGATCATAGCCCGTAGCCTTATTTCCTCCCTCTTGTAGCAAAGATCCCCCAAAACCTGCACATCATGCGCTAGCCCAGTGCCTCATCCCCATTCTTCTTTTTTTTTTTTTGCGGTACTGGGGATTGAACTCAGGGGCATTCTACCTCCAAGCTACACCCCCAGCCCTATTTTTTATTCTTTATTTTGAAACTGAGTCTCACTAAGTTGCGGAGTGCCTCACTAGGTAGCTGAGGCTGGCCGCGAACCCGGATCCTCCGGTCTCAGCCTCCCGAATGCTGGGATTACAAGCGTGCGCCACCACGCCCGGCCCCATTCTTCTTTAACCCACATCCTCCATGCTGCCGAAGGTGGCATCAGCTTATTTATTCATTTATATTTTTTGCAGTACTGAGGATTGCACCCAAGGCGCTCTACCTCTGAGCTACATCCCTGGCCCTTTTTAGTTTATTTCGACACAGGGTCTCGCTAAGTTGTCCAGGCCGGTCTTGAACTTTTGATCTTCTTGCCTCAGCCTAGCAATTTATTCTTAAGATGACTTCTCAGCAACCTCTAACCCAGCCTGACCCGTTCCTTTTCCTTGTTTCATGACACCGCAGCCGCGTGGTTGTGTTCTTCCTTTTGCTTTGCTCTCTCGAGAAGGCTGGATTTGCGGCTCCTGGGATTTCTGCCTTCACTCTTTCTATCAGCTCCGCTAAATACATGGCATTAAGTCATCTTCAGATATCAGCCATTCTCACATTTCTATCACCCACCTGGACCTTCCTTCCTGCTGAGTTCCAAACTCATCTGTCCGAAGGCATCATGGATGTGCCATTTAGACCGCCGAGTAAACATTTCACATGCAGTGTGGTCAAAATAGAACCTTCCTTCCTCCCATCTCCTCGGAGCCCTTCCTCCCAGTCTCAACAAATAAAATCGCCATCCGCACACGGTCCTTCTTTCTTCTTCTCTCTCCCCCTTGATCTGCAAGTCCTGTCAGCAGTGCCTCCAGATTGGATTCTGAGTCCCCCTGTGTCACTCCACCTCCGCCGAAGCCCCTGAAGCAAAGCCTTTTCATTTCTTGCCTGGATAACTAACCAAAAGCTTCCCAACTCACCCTCTGCTGCCTGCTCACGTGTCGGCAGCTCGGTCTCCACTAACAACCAGGGCGGTATTTAGATGACACAAACCAGACCTCCTCCAAGCCCTCTGCGTTACTTCCCCACCGCTTCATTTGTGGAGCACTGAGAACCAGAGCAACAAGGATTTAAAGGACTCGCGTTGATTCGGACCGTCAGCACGGTCAGCTCAGGCCACTAGGACAGTCTCCTGGTGCCGGGGCCTCCAGCCTCTTCCGTGGTGCTGATCCAGCCATCCTGTGTATATTCCAGTTAACAGAGAGGAGAGAAAGGACGGGGGAGCACTCCTTCCCACTGGGCCACTGCTCAGAAGTCCAAGGAACCGCTTCCTAAAGCTACGACCCAATGGCAAAGGTGTCTGGGGAATGTGCCTTTATCTTGTAGAGCCGCGAGTCTCTAGGAAGAAGGGGAGAGTGTGCCTGGGGGTGACAGCATTCTCTGCCACAGCCTCCAATCGTCTTCACTGCACATGCCAAGCGCCTAGCTGCGGCCCGTGAGGCCCCTCAGGTCAGGCCCCGCAGATCCTAGCGCATCCCGGCCACGGGGACCTTATGGTTCTTTAGGTCGTTTTTACTCACTCGCCTTTTCCTTCTGCCTGAATGCTGCACCCCAGACCTCTGCAGACCTGGATGCACTTTTCACTGTGATCGCTGTGTAGGTGGCACCTGTGGAGCTTTCTCAGGCCACCTCGTCTAACTTCTTTAAACCACCCTGCATTTACTTATCTGTGTATTTGGGTCTCCGTGCATGCCCCCCCACCCTCTCCAGAGAAAATCCCAGGAGAGCAGGGAGCTGCGAATTCTTGTGCTTAGATTTGTACCTGGCATGGAAGGGGCACCTAGATACTAGCAGAGTTGGATAAATGGCTTCATAGTGTAGGATGCAGTCTGTGCCACAGTATTACAGAAGAGATGTACCTGTGTGATTACAAAACATTAAAGCTGAAAGAGGACTAGACTTCCATATTATTGTCATATTATCTTAGCATGCTAACAATGGGGAAACAGGACTGCTGGTGTTCTTACACAGGGGAGTGGAATCTCTAGAAACAATATGCTCAGGTTGCTCATAAAAACCTTGTGACCAGCCGGGCACGGTGGCTCATACCTGCAATCCCAGCACTTGGGAGGCTGAAACTGGAAGATCACAGGTTCAAGACCAGCCCCAGCAACTTAGCAAGACCCTCAGGACCTTAGTGAGACTCTATTTCAGAATAAAAGTAGGATACCCCTGGGACCAATTCCTAGTACCAAAACAATAAATAAGAGAAACATTTTAAAAACTAAAAATGGAAAGGGCTGGGGGTGTATCTCTGAGGTAGAATGCCCCTGGGTCCAATCAGAAAACCTCATGACCTAGATAGATTTGGGCTGGATGCCAAAATAGTTGTTTGGATTCCAAACTCATTGCTCCACCATATCTGGAGGTATTGATTGACGAATAGATATCAATCAGAATAAGACTCAGCAAATTGATAAGACCATTCATGTTCCACTCATGTTTTAGTGAGCGCAGTATGGGGGAAGAGTCAGTAGTGAATGATAACACGAAGTCCCTCTCTTCCTCTGCCTTACACTATTGGTGGATCCTTATGAGTCATGGCTGTTATTTTCATTGTAGTTCCCTGAGAGGAGGGACACGGCTGAGCTCAGATCCTCTATGATCAGTTCACAGAAAATGCTCACCAAGAATTTTTCTACTCACTACAAATTCTCTGTGTCCTCTCCATGGTGCTAGGGATTGAACCCAAGACTTCCTGCATACTTGGCAAGGGCTCTACCACTGAGCTATATCCCCAGCCTGAGAATTTTTGGTGCCTGAGTGCTAATACATCATTAAAGGATGGCGTAGGGCTCTCATCAGGGATATTTGGGTATGTCTGAGGAACTTCATCAGTGTGAAGAGTCAAGGTATGTTTTCCCTACATTCCTAACTCGCAGCTCACCCAGGTCCGTGAAGAGTGGAGCGGACATCAGCCATCAGTCGGTGGCCTGGCTCCACTGCCCCATGCTGGGGCTTTCAGGCGGGACTCCAACCTCCAAGGTAGAGTCCTTGGAATTTCTACAAGCCAGCAGTTTGGCAGCAAGGCTATGTGTTATTTAAGCCCCCAGAATCTGAAAGCAATGTTTAGAAAGTCCAGAAAGCAGAGTTCAATCCACTTGATGCCTGACTCATGATCCATTTATACCCAGTGGGCTCAGGAATGCTGGGCATTACCCAGCTCTTGGTGTAAGAAACAGGCTAAGAGGAATGGAGCCAAAGTGGCTGGCTCCTGCGCTGGGCTCTTCCTCGGATGACATCTAAACTTGCAGGTGAGCGCTAAGGAATCCCGGGTTTACGCCAGCCTGGGAGACCTCTCATGGGACACCCTGGGTGCTAAGATCATGGTAGAAGGGACAGAATTCCTGGCCTGCGTGTGTCAGGTTTGCACTAGGACTTTAGCCCTTGCATGGGGAGGTGTCATTGGCTGTGGGTGTCACTGGCTGTGGGGTTTCCTGCAGGCCCCGAGGTGGTGGGGAGGGCACCATTCCTTCGCCCAGATCCTGACTGACAGCCGATTGCTATTTCAAAGCAACCAGTGAACAGATGGTGGCATCTGGTTGGCCAGAACATGCCATGCCGGGAGAAGTCAGCTTGTTTTATCCCAAACCAGTTTTTTCTTAGAACACAAAATAATGTTGCTTTTTTATTTTAGCCCATCCATTGACTGGCAGACTATTATGTTTCTGAGGATGAGTACATCAGCTTTGCAAAGTTAGCAAAAAAGGTAACAACAAGGAGAGGGAATTTTTAAAGCTGGTCCCAGCAAGGCCGTTCCCCACCAGCAGGCGTGGTGTAACGCTGGTGGATTTCCAGCACTGGCTAAGGCTTAGAATGCAAATACCTGCACCCGGTCTTCTTATCTCTGCTTTGCTCTGTAGACTCTGATCCTTTTGTAAGTCCAGAAGGTCAACCTCCTCATCCCTGTGCTTAGACCCAGGCCAGATACGTGCATTCACTCCATCACCCTGGTGAGCTTAGGTCTTCATGGGGCTGGAGGAAGGGGCGGTTGCAGGAAAACAGCCTGGAAAGGTGGGGATGTAGGGCACCAGAAAGCAGTAGAAGTAAGAGATGGCAGGGGACTCTGAAGGGACACTGAACTGGCCTCTTCCCCACGTCCCCACTTAGAGAGACCTTCCCTGACTGCACACTCAGAATCCACGAGTTCCTCATTGGGCATAGGGATGCACACCCGTAATCCCAGTCCTGGGGAAGCTGAGACAGGAGGATTGCAGGTTCAAGGACAGCCACAGCAACTTAGTGAAATCCTGTTTCAAAGTAAAAAATAGAAAGAGCTGGGGGTGTAGCTCAGAGGTAGAACACCCCTGGCTTCCATCTCCAGTACCAAAAAATAAAAATAAAAAAGAATCCATGAGTTGGTCTCTTTTATCAGGACCTCCTACTCTAGTTCTCTGCACACGCTTAAGTTTCAATTGTGGTAGAAAACACATAACATGAAATGTACCATCTTAATCATTGTTGAGTGCAGTGTTGAATCGTGATAAGGACTTTCAGGTTGCTGTCCATCCCTATAACTTTTTCATCTTGCAAATCTGAAACCCCGTGCCCACTAAACAACAGCTCTGCCCCAGCTTCTGGCAACCGCCGTCCTATTTTGTGTCTCTATGAATTTGACCCGGTGCCTCCTGTAAGTGGCGTTGTATGTTTTTTTGTCCTTTTGTGGCTTGACTCACTTCACTCAGCAAACTGCCTTCCAAGTTTACCCGCATGGAAGTATGTGACAGGATTTCCTTCTTTCTACGGCTGAATAATATTCCATTGTCTATATAGGCCACATTTGTTTATCTGTTCATCCCTTGATGAACACTTGGATCGGGTCCATGTTTTAGCCATCACGGTTGGGTTGATAATATTAATGTGAGTGTACAAATATCTTTTTGAGACCCTGCTTTCAATTCTTCTGGATATATACCCAGAAGTAGGATTGCTGGGTGACATGGTAATTCTATTTTTATATCTCTGAGGAACCATAAGACTGTTTTCCATAGCAGCTGCCCCTTTTCCATTCCTATTAACAGTGCACAAAGACTTCAGTCTCTCCGCATGCTCGCCAACACTTGTTATTCTCTGTTTTGTTTTTTGTTTGACCGTAGTCATCCTAATGAGCATGATCTGCGCACACTTTTCACGCTGGTGTTTTTATTTATTCCATCTCTCCCTCGGAGGGTGTGTGCGGGCTCTAAGAAGCCAGGGCTTTTGTCTGGCCTATTGATTCCCATTCACAAGTACTGAATATGTTTATTGGAGGAATTTCCTACATCCATTTGTTGAATGAATTCCTTTCTGTGTTTCTGTGGAGGGCTTAGCCTCTCCCCCGCTTTGGGGCCAGGAAACCATTCTGATCATGTAGAAAATGATACAAAGTCAAGGGCTGGGAAGATGATCTGTCTGTATGTATATAAATAGTGTTTGATTTTTATTTGATTTTATTTGATTTGACTGGTAAGGAAAACTGCATTTTCCCAGAGGTGGCTTGTTAAGCTTCTCGTCCAGGTAATAGGAATTCCTCCAAAAGAAAAACAATGAGGCATGTGCAGTAACCTATAATCCCATGTCTATAATCCTAGTGCTTGGGAGGCTGAGACAGGAAAATCGCAGGTTCCAGACCAATCTCAGTAACTTAGCAAAACCCCTAGCAATTTAGCAAGACCCTGTTTCAAAACATTTTTTTTTTAAGTAGGCCTGAGTGTATAGCTCAGAAGTAGAAATCCCTTGGGCTCAACCCCAGTACCTCATAGTACCCAGGACTATACTAGTCTTTCCAAGACTTTCCTTTCCACTGTGTGTGTGTGTGGGGGGATTCCCTGTGACCCCTTCTTCTTTCCTGTCAGTGCCACCCTGAAAGAGTTTAGTCAGGGAAGGTACTGCTTACATCTCTTTAGCTCCTTGAATGCAAGACAAATGTGCTTACTTTTTTTTTTTTTTTTCTGGTATTAAGGATTGAACCCAGGGGTGCTCTACCTCTGGGCTAGACCCCAGCCCTATTTTTTTTTAAAACAGATTCTCAATAAATTACTGAGGCTGGGTTCAAACCTGGGATTCATAAAATGCCTCCCAAGTAAAGGAGTTACAGGTTTTTTTATTTTGGTTTGTTTTGGTTTTTTTGCGGTACTGGAGATTGAACTCAGGGACTTTCTACCTCTGAGCTACATCCCCAGTCCTATTTTTTATTCTTTATTTTGAAACCGGGTCTCACTAAGTTGCGGAGTGCCTCACTAAGTAGCTGAGGCTGGCCGCGAACCCGGATCCTCCGGTCTCAGCCTCCCAAATGCTGGGATTACAAGCATGCACCACCACGCCCGGCTACTTATACTTACTTCTTAATCACATTTAAAAAAAACATTTTATTTTTAAATAAGTTCCAACCTAGAGAAGAGAGACACAGCTAATACGGAGAATGTTTTCATTTACCCAGTGTTCCCTAATGTGAACGTCCTACAAAGCTAAGACATTGACGTCGCTCCAGCACTGCTGAGGAAGAGGCAGGCTCTGTTTGGACCTCATCGGCTTTTTCTGTCCTTGCCCTTCGTGGTCACATCTCCTGAGTCTCCTCCGATCTGTGACAGATCCTCCATCTTTCCTTGTCTTTCATGACCCTAACACTTGTAGTGAGGACAGTATTGTGAGTGTCGGTATTTTGTAGATTGTCCCCAGTGTGGACCTGCTCGACTTGTGGGGGAGGGCAGCGCCCTGCTCACCATCTCGCCTTGGGCCCGTGCCCCATCCCTCCTCCTTGCTGATGGAGGTGACTCCGCCAGGTAAGACAGCAACTGCCGGGCTCTCCTGGGTACAGTTGCTAGAATCCCCCGTCCTCGCTCTATTTGTTAGGAGTAAGAAGTCACTTCCTAGGGTTTGTTGTTGTCTTATTTTACTTTCGTTGTTGTTGGGTCCTGATACTGGGAATTGAACTCAGGGGTTACTCTACCTCTAAGCTATCCCCCCAGCCCTTTTAATTTTTTATTTTGAAATGGATCTCCCTAAGTTGCTGAGGCTGGCCTCCAACCAGCAATCCCACTGTCTCAGTCTCCCCAAGGACTGAGATTACAGGTGTGTGCTACCATGTCTGGCTTTTCTTTTCCTTTATTTATTTATTTACTTATTTATTTATTTTTAATTGAATGGACTCCCAGAAACAAAGAGGTAAGGATCTGTGTTACCAGGTACTGTGCTCTTTACCATGCTGTATTGCTCTTAAACACTTTCACTTTTTAGAAGTTGATGAGGATTTTATGGGAAACTAAGGTTTAAAAAAAAAAAAATTGGGTGAGGTTAGAAAAGAGTTATGTGTTACTGTTGTTGTGTAGTACTGGGAATTGAACCCAGGGGCATTCTGTCTTTGAGCTACACCTGTAACCCTATTTTATTTTTTATTTTAAAACAGAGTCTCACTAAGTTGCTGAGGCTGGCCTCAAACCTGCAATCCTCCTGTCTCAGCCTCCCAAGTACTGCGATTACAGGCATGTGCCACTATGTCCCTCTGCATTACTGTTTTTAAAGGGTAGCATGGTGGTTTAAATGATGAATCTGAGGAAGGTCCAGACCCCCACATCCTCACGGAGCCCCGCCTGTACAGAAGCGTTGCCTCTTTCTTTGTGTGGCCCCCAGGTCTGTGGGTAACGAGCAGCATGCCGCATACAAGGCCTGGGTCATCGTCCTTCCGATAATGTCCCAAATGGGAGAAGGAGACCCAGGGGCAGGAGACCTGCCTCCACCACCCGAGGGCTGGCTTACCCTTGGGTGGGCCACCGGCAGCCTCAGACGCCCTTTCTTCATCTATAAAACAAGAGGGTTGGGTCTTGAAGGCCACTGTAAACTCTCAAGCTATCCCCAACAATGCTTGGCATTACTACCGAGGACAAGTGACCTCAGAGCCCCCAGCCCGAGGGATGGCTGCGACCAGGCGGTGCCAGCCTCCTCTGTGGCAGGAAGGACAAGCCTGCCTTAGAAGAACTGGGGCCTCCTGGTGGCGACTTAACGTGGAGCCCCTCCCCCTGCTCTCCAAACAAGGAAACTTCTTAAGACAAGAAAGAGAAGCCAGTCTCTGGCGCTCACTTGTGGAATCGTGGCTGTGGGCTTTGTGCGTGGTGTTAGTGGAATCGTGAGCTTCTCTTTTTCCCTCTTTCTCCTTCAGCCCTGAGATGTGTGTGCCTTCCTGCAGGGCCCTCTTGAACCACCTGTACCTGAGAACCTCCTTTTCTGCCTCCCTCTCTCTCTCTCCTTTCCTCTCTCAGGTTTCTGAACTCCCAATGATTTGCTGTCAGCGCTAAGGGGGTTTCCACCAGGTGTTCCCAGCTTGTGTCAAGCTGGGTCATTTAATAAACCCATCTTGCCAGATAATTAAAGGCCTGGGAGGGGATGAGTTTGGAAAGACCAATAAATCTCTTCTTCAAGGCCCAGCAGGGAGGAGAGTTTAACGGGGACTCGAGAGCCGCGTCACTATGAGATGCCACTCATCCGGGTAGCGGTGTCTGGCTGGGGTACTTGTTGCACGGTCTTGGCAACCTACGGGATTATTCTGTGGATGTTCTTTATAAGAAGATGAGCTGAATTTCCCCCTCGCAGCATTCTAGCTGCAGTGCACGCCTCCGTCCTGGCAACAGAACGCTCCTGGAGGAGTGTGTTTGTGCCGGACACAGCGAGCTTTTGTTTTCCACATGGCCAGCTGCAGGCCCAGGAGTCGGCCCTGGAAGTAGGTGGGCAGGGCTGTGTCACTGCGCACAGCTGTGTGTGGCCTCAGAGGACTTCTGCACAAGCCCCCCAGATTTCAAGGGGGCTAACGCGGCTAGGTCCCACAGCGGAGGAAAGGCTAATCTAGAATCATCTTGTCAGTTGTAAGGTTCAATTAAGACATTTGTATTCTGGAACTTCAGAGGGGAGGTGGTTATTGTTGTTGTTTTGTTTTGGGTACCTGGGATCGAACCCCAGGGATGTTCTATCTCTAAGCTATACCCTCAGCCCTTTTTAATTTTTTATTTTGAAACCGGGTCTAAGTTTCTACGGCTGGTCTCGAATCTGCAGTCCTCCTGTCTCAGCCTCCCAAGTACTGGGATTACAAGCGTGTGCCACCATACCCAGCTGAAACTTTTTGTTTTAACTGTCGAAAATGTGTCTATTATAGTGCTTACAAGTGGATGAGATGATCCACTTGTAAGCACCTAGTCATAAGCACCCAGTGGCAGTAAGTACTTTCACACAGTTGTGCCACCATCACCACCATCCATCACCAGGACCCATCATAGTGCAAAACTGCAGCTCTGAACCCTTTAAATACTAACTGTCCCTCCTCCTCCCTCAGCCCCTGGCAACCCCCATTCTACTTGCTATGTCTGTAAGTTCTATGACTCTATGGGCCTTATGTAAGTGGAACCCTACCGTATTTATCGTTCTGTGACAGGCTGATGTCCTCGGGGTTCACCCATGTTGTAGCGGTGGGTGTCTGAATTGCCTTCTTTTTTGAGGCTGAGTCATAGTCCATTGACTGGAAATGTCACGTTTGGTTTACTCTTTCACACTTGGGTGGCTTCTGCTGCTTAGCTATTGTGGCTTTTGCTGCTATAAACATGAGTGTACAAAGATCTCTTTGAATTCCTGCTTTTGGTTCTTTTGGATATATACTCAGAAGTGGAAATGCTGGATCTCAAGGTTTGGGGAACTTTTTCTTTTTCTTTTTTTTTTTGGTTATGGTACTAGGGATTGAACTCAGGGACTTTCTACCTCTGAACTACACCCCCAGTCCTTTTTATTTCATTTTTTTAAATGATCTTGCTAAGTTGCTAAGGGTCTTTCTAAATTACTGAGGCTGGCCTCGAACCTATGATTCTCCTGCCTCAGGCTCCCACATACTGGGGTTACAGGAGTGCGTCACCACCACGCCTAACAGGTTTGGGGAACTTCTGAAGTCACTATATTCTTGGGAGACTATCTTTGAAGTTCCAATTTAACTTACTATAAGCACTAGTGATCAAGTGCTTTTGTTGACATTTTTTAAAATGTTAGAAGTAACAGAAGGCAAAAAAATACTGTGGTCATCATTTGGTAATTACAGTTCAAGTTTGAACAAGGCGGTGGGGTGAGGAAACCGGAAGGCAGCACCACTTGGTCTTTTCTTTGTAGCATTCTATATCTCCACACCTGTTCTTGCCACCAGGAAAATGAGGTTTTTGTGGTTTTCCCAATGATATGATTTAGAAGTATTTACAAAGTGTTTGTAGCATTTATCTATACTTCTGAAGAATTAAGAAAGCTGGGCGTGGTGGCACAGGCCTATAATCCCAAGACTTGGGAGGCTGAGACAGGAGGATCGCAGGTTGGAGGATAGCCTCAGCAACATAGCAAGACTCTCAGCAATCAAGTGAAACCCCCTTTCCAAACAAAAAAATAAAAAGGGCTGGAAATATAGCTCAGAGACAGAATGCCCCTGGATTCAATCCCTAGTATCATAAAAACAAACAGACACACAAAAAATTTAAAAATTAAGAAGCATTTTTATTTTATTTTATAGTTATATAGTTATTTAATCCTTTTGAGACACCCTTGCTGTGATGCCCAGGCTGACCTGGACCTCCTGGGATCAAGCGATCCTCTTGCCTCAGCCTCCTGAGTGGCTGAGACTGCAGGTGCAAGCCACCACTCTTGGCTCACAAAAGCATTTTTAGGCAGAAGTGCTTACTTAAAATAAATCAGGTAAGGGAAATCTAGTATTTTGAAGTTGACATACCACAGGTGATTATTTTAGAGAAGGAGCGACCGCTTTGCAAAGATTCACCATGGACCACCTTGACAGTTGCAAGCTCTGCCAGTGCACGGATATTTGCTCAATGTACATAAATATTGACACACGGCATTGGTTCTGCTTGTGGGCGTGGATAGTGTGGAGGCATCTGCTGCAATGATGCGCTGCTTCGTGCGATCCCAGCCCGGCACCTTGCTTGTGTTTCTTGAGCAGCACCCGTGTTCACTGTGGCAGGAACTGGATTGTTCTCAACCCAGCAGGGACCTGCAGGCCTGTCAGGACAGCAGAGCGAGCTGGTGTTGCCACCAATGGAAGAAGCTTTTGAAAAGGCGACTCCGATGATGCAACTTGACTTGACTCTCTAGCTTCCCTCTTGCAAAGTGTCCCTCGCGGTGGCTTGTCGTGCTCACCGTGTGGCCCTGGAGGCCTTTGCCTCATCCCTCATTCCCCCACCCCTCGCCTCATTTGCTCTGTTTCTTTGATTGAAGTAGTTTCAATTCCTTGAAAAACTCCTGTTATCTGGTTCATCTTGGGGCTTTTGCTGGAATGTTCTCCTGTGACTTTTTCTCGGGGTGCCATTTGTTTATAAAGTCCTCAAGAGCTGCATGTACCACTTTTTCTGGGGACTTTCTTCTGATGCCTCTCATTGGGTTAGAGGCCCCTCCTCTGTGTGCTCATAGCACTGGCTGCTGTCCTGTTTACAGAGACCTAACACTCAGCACATCACTTCCATGCTCCAGATTGCTTGATTTTACTAACTATTGAGCAGATATAAAATACTAATAAGACATACATTAGGTATAAAGAAATGTGACACAGCCGGGCGTGGTGGCGCACGCTTGTAATCCCAGCATTCGGGAGGCTGAGACCGGAGGATCCGGGTTCGCGGCCAGCCTCAGCTACCTAGTGAGGCACTCCACAACTTAGTGAGACTCGGTTTCAAAATAAAGAATAAAAAATAGGGCTGGGGGTATAGCTTGGAGGTAGAATGCCCCTGGGTTCAATTCCCAGTACCTTAAAAGGGGGGGGGTAAATGTATATCCTCTGATCTGAGGTCATCATTTTATTTATTTATTTATTGGTGCTGGGGATTGAAACAAGAAGCATTCTACCTCTGAGCTACACCCCTAGCTCTATTTTTTTTT
>PVLC010016171.1:0-28839 GCA_004027655.1 Graphiurus murinus
CACGCTTATGAGAACTAGTGAGCGGCATGCAGTAACCTCGTGATCACGTCTATGATTGGCCCCAAGTTGCTCCCCCTGTGGCCCCACCTCCTACTGCATGGCTTGATAGCAGGGCCCTCCAGCGAAGAGGGAGAGAGCATAGGAAAGTGAGGGAGAGAGTGTATGTGTGTGAGAGAGCATGTGTGTGAGAGAGTGTGTACGAGAGAGAGTGAGTGCAAGGGGGGGGAGAAAACAATAAAGAAGCTTAAACTGGCAACCGTGACTGTCATCTCTCTGGACCCTCGCTGGTGGGGGTCGTGCGTGGGAGGCAATAGCTGAGGCTGGCCTTGAACCTGGATCCTCTTGTCTCAGCCTCCCAAGTACTGAGATTACAAGCATGTGCCACCCCGCCTGGCTATCATTTAACTTTTCTATGCCTCAATTTTTCATCTGTAAAATAGAGATAAAACTATTACGTTACGTTATGGTATTATTGGGAGGATCCAATGAGCTGATGCATGAATAACTCTCAGAATAATGTCTGCACCGGCATTGTTATTACTGTAGTCAAATTATACTTTTGTATTGTTATCAAATGTTTGTGCCTTCTTAGATTTTTTTTTCTAAGATGTTATTCACTTTCTAAATTGTGCTGCTGCCATTACAGGTTTTTGACATCCCTTCTGAGCTCCTAGAGCTACATGGTAGTCAAAGTAGAATTCCTACCTCAAATGGCCCTCACATCTACACATGGAGTCTCTAAGTGCCGAGTTATCACTCCACTTCCAGGCTTGAGAAAGATGCCATAACATAGATATGGGATCCGTTTTTGTGATAAGTTGTCAAAGGACCAAATGATGCAACCTGGAAGTAAAGTGGAGTCAGCTCCTTGGGGTATGAACCTTGACTAATGGAAATCAAGGTGTAAGGATAGAAAAATTAAAATACTACTAGAATGCAGAAGCCCAGGTCCCCCTTGGATTTCAGAAGAGTCCAAACCCCCCTTAAGATCTCTGACAATGATAAAACATTAAGTAAATATCTGAAAATGGAATGTTAGCCATAGGTTTGCAAATGTCTGCTCTGTACTTATCTGGCCTTTCGGGGCGCTGTGACTCTGACTGTTCAAAATGTTTTTAAATTGTTAAAATTGTTATGACCAGTGTATATCTCAAAATGCTTATGTCTTATGCCTTAAAATACTTACCCCTCTTACCCCTCCCAACTTGTAACTTTCCACCCTTAGAATTCCCCTGCCAGTTTCCCCTTTAAAAACCCTGCTTACTGTAGCTCGGGGCCCTTCTCCTCTGTCCCTGTTTTGGGATATGAGAGGGGGCCCTAGCGCGCTAGTTAAATAAAACACCTCTTGCTAATTGCATCAAGTGATGACTCTCGTGATTGATTGGGGTGAGTGCTGAGACCCGAGGAGGGGTCTTTTGGAGACCTTACAAAGGGGGCATGAGGAAGCCAGGAGATTAAGTTTTTCTTACCTTCTTCCTTCATATACTACTTTGAAATGTTTGTGTATTTTCTTGTCTTGTTTCTTCTTTTTCTTTTTGGTACTAAGGATTGAGCCAAGGGCCATTCTACTTCTGTGCTACACCCCTGGCCCTTTGTATTTTGAAACAGAGTCTCACTAATTTGCTAAGGTTGGCCTCGAATCTGTGATCCTCCTGTTTCAGCCTCCCAAATACTGGGATTACAAGTATACACCACCACACCTGGCTGTGTGCATGTTTTCTTGTCAGTCATTCTAGAAAAAGTCTCTTGTGTCCAGCAAACATACCTGGCAGTTTTGTGAAGTAATGGCCAGTGAGATAATGCAGAGAATCATATTGATTTTTCATTCCTGTCTTACTCCCCTCCCCCCTTATCCTGTTGTCTTGTGCTTGTACAACACCCGATGGCTAGTACTTGAATTCGTCCCTTAGGCTCTGTTTTTAGGGGACTCTGGATAAAACATTTGATATTAGAAGTAGTTCTAATGGACTATCAGGATGGGTATTGGAGTTGATTTCCTCAATTATCTAAAAAGCAGTAGGGACTCTATTGCTGGTGGTAAGTGGTATGGTAATAATCTCTGACATAAAGTAGCATTGCAATTGTTTGTGCTTTCACCTGTGCTATGTAGTATTTTATTGGTATGACATGTAGGTGGAGGGCAAAACATGGGAGGTCAAGTGGCTATTGCACTTTATGAATATACAATGCTATTAATAAGGATTTTGGAGTACAGTGGATAATTTTTTTTTTTGGTACTGGGGATTGAACTCAGGGGCATTCTACTTCTGAGCTACACCCCCAACCCTATTTTATGTTTTATTTTGAAACATGGTCTCACTAAGTTGTGGAGGGCCTCACAAAGTTGCTGAGGCTGGCAAGGAACCTGCGATCCTCCTGTTTCAGCCTCCCAACTACTGGGATTATAAGTGCGCCCCATCATGCCTGGCTAACCCAGGGACATTCTACCTCCAAGCTACATCCCAAGCCTTATTTTATTTTTTTAAATTTTTAAATAGGATCTTGCTAAATTCCTGAGGGCCTAAGTTGCTGAGGCTGTCTTTGAATCTGTGGTTCTTCTGTCTCAGCCTTCCAAGTACTGGGATTACAGGCATGCACCACCATGCCTAGCTCAGTGGTTGCTGTTGACTGCAGGAGAAACTCTGTCTCTAAGGTAGCTTTAAAGAATATCATTATCTCCTGCAGCTACTGGACAGATTGCACCAAAAGTCAGGCTCAGGATGTGATAAGGATGGAAGATCTGAGAAGAGGACTAAACGTGCAACCTACAACCTTGCCAGGTTCATTGCGTCAACATTAGAGAGGGAAAAACTGGAACATGGAGATCTATGATGTTATTTGTATGGATAAATCTAAGTATTATGAACTCCCTGATTTCCTTAAACTTTTCTTGCTGGCAGGAGTAGCTCCTTTCCCTTGTTAGAGGAGAATAACTTCCCTTTGCGTAGAAAGCATGTAATAATTCACCTGAAGCAGGTGCCTTTCTTAATTTTCACCATCCTTATTGCCTTCAGGTAAAAAATCAGAATCAGATCTCAGTGTAGCTTGGACTGAGTAGCACAAACTCCGCTCCAGCAATTTTTTTATGCTCATGAATAGGGAGAATTGAAAGCAATTCGAAATCCCAAAAGACTTTGAATTATTTGCATGAAAGAAGTCAGACACACCAAAAACGCATCATGTATGATTCCATGTATATCGTTTCCAAGAACAGGCAATACAAATGTATGGAGAAGAAAATCAGAAAGTGTTTGCCTCTGGGTGGGCATAAGGAGATTAATTGGAAGGTACATGAGGGAACTTTCTGGGATGATGGGAATATCGCATCTTGTTTGGAATAGTGGTTACATGGGCATATGTATCTGTGAAAACTAAAATCTACATATTTTTTACTTACAAATATTACATCAGTGAAAAGCCAAATGGTAATTTACTTTTATTTTATTTTATTTTTTGTATGATTGAGCCCAAAAGAGTTCTACTTCTGAGCTACACTACCAGTCCTTTTTATTTTGAAATACAGTCTTGCTAAGTTGCAGAGGTTGACCTTAAACCTGTGATCCTCCTGTCTTAGCTTCCCAAGTACTAGGATTACAGGTGTGTACCACTGCAACTGGCCTGTTGAGACATTTTTCATCCATCTTGAATCCACATCCTTTTGTCACAGCACCATCTTTCTTTGTTCCTTTCTTTCTTTTGCTCTCTTTCTCTAGGTACCTCCTGTGCTCTTCCTTAATGTATTGTGGGGAGCAGGGTGAGAACCACTTCATTGTAAATCATACTTTTTTGGTGCTGTTTACTTCTGTGGTCTTCCTTCCCAATCCCGCACCCTCAGTATAACCATGAGAAAAACACCAGACAAGTGTCAGTGGAAGGACATTCTAAAAAACATCTAATCATCAATCTTTCCATCTGTCAAGACCAAAAATAAGGTAAGATCCAGGTGCAGTATTGCATGCCTGTCACCCCAGTATTGGGAGACTATGACAGAAGGATCACAGGTTTGAGGTCAGCCTCAGCCACTTAATGACACCCTCAGCAAGTTAGTGAGAACCTGTTCCAAAATAAAAAATAAAAGGGTAACCGAGCGTGGTGGCACATGCTTTTATTTTATTTTTATTTTTTTGCGGTACTGGGGATTGAACTCAGGGGCATTCTACCTCCAAGCTATACCCCAGCCCTATTTTTTATTCTTTATTTTGAAACAGGGTCTCACTAAGTTGCGGAGTGCCTCACTAGTTAGCTGAGGCTGGCCATGAACCCGGATCCTCCGGTCTCAGCCTCCCAAATGCTGGGATTACAAGCGTGTGCCACCACGCCTGGCTGCTTTTATTTTTTATTGAAGTAAAATGCTACCCTTACCACACAATGTCACTAGTATTGAGATAGGATAGAAGAAATAAAAAAGGTTCAAAGGAGACATATAGGAACAATAAGGAAATAGAATTTTAATTCAAAAGTTCTATCTACTTTTCCAGGCCAGTTGCTCCCCAAGTCAATCTCTTTCTCATACAAATTTCTGGGAAATCTTTAAATCTACCTGATACACTGTTAATTAACCCCCAACAAATAGTTTACTCAAAGACAGGATGTTTTGAGAAATATATAAATTAGGGGACTTTCCAGCATTATTTATTGTTCAGATAATGGAGACCACAGCAGCCTAAGGATCTTGAGAATGAACAGATCACCATAAACCATCTTGTGATCACTGGACTGATGTCACTTTTACACACAATACCTACTGGGTTCAATCCACAGCACCCTTCACCAAATTTCCTCTAAAAGTGGAGCTGGTCTCCCTAATATGTGGAAGCTAGGGAGAAAGTGAGTTATAAGAGGGACTGTAGATGACGAAGGAGAAACCTTAGGTGAGCAAAGAAGTTTACTTAACTGAAGGTGATGGGGGTGGACACCCTAATGCACATGACGTACTTTCCCAAGCATATCAAAGTCAATCACTAATCTGAATCCGAGATGGAGGGAGGATGAGGAAGTGGGGTGGGAATTGGGGAAGGGTTAAATGAGAAATGTGTGCATGTATGCCTTTACCAGCTTGTACCTAACAAAGATGTATGATACAATGCACCAATTAAAAAATAAAATTAAAAATAAATAAATAAAATTACATAAATTGAAAAAAAAAGTGGAGCTGGGCTGGACGTAATGGAGCAAACCTGTAATCCCAGTACTTGGGAGATTGAGGTAGGAGGATTGCATATTAGAGGCTAGCCTCAGCAACTTAGGGAGACCCTGTTTCAAAATAAAAAAAATAAGAAGGCCTGGGGGTGTAGCTCAGATATAGAGAACTCCTGGGTTCAATCCCCAGTAACACACAGAGAGGGAGAGGGAGAGCAAGAGGGAGAAGAGCTGGGAACCCAGTATCTCTCTCTCAAGATGGCCCACGTTCTGCCTTGAATGTATATTCCTTGCCTTCCTAAATAAATCTCTGTGTCTCTCCTGACAAATGCTGAAGTCCTAAAATTCTTTTCCATCATGTACATCAAGAACCCTGCTGGTCCTCAGTCAAGTTACCCCCTGTCTCTGTGAACTCCTTAGGACCCTCTCTTGTAAATATCTCTTCTCCCATGACAGTGTGTAGTATCAACATGACTTATCACTGTTAAGAAGAATGGCCTAGTGTGATGGTGCACATCTGTAATCCCAGTACTTACTTGGGAGGCTGAGGCAGGAAGATTACAGGTTTGAAGGCATCCTCAGCAACTTAATGAGACCCTCAGCAACCTAGGAAGACCATGTTTCAAAACAAAACATAATAAAAAGGGCTGGGGGTATAGCTCAGAGGTAGAATACCTCTGGGTTCACTACCCAGTAACAAATGATGATGATGGTGATGATAATAATATAATGGGGAAAGTAGAGTGTACTGGTTTAGGAGGTTGGGCTCTCAGGTCAAACACATCTGATTTCAAATTATGATCTTCTGCTTGGCTTGAGTAAGTAAATGATAGAACTTTGTTGAACCTCAGTTTTCTTATATATAAAACAGGAGTAATAGCTACTTCACAGGGTTACTATGGAAAATCAAATGAGAAAAATATATGTGAAATAATATGTCTGACACATAATAAATGTTCTATTTAGGTGAAATAGTAGAATAAGAGGATGTATGCTCATGTTAGTATATGGGTATATACAAGAAATATTTAACAGATAAACATCAAGAGAATCAGAAATAAGCCCAGTGTGGTGGTACACATCTGTAACCCCAATATTTGGGAGGCTGAGACAGGAGTATTGCAGGTTGGAGGTCAGTCTCAGCAACTTAGCAAGGCTGACCTCAGCAACTTTGTGAAATCTTGTTTCAGAATAAGAAATAAAATAGGAATGGGGCTGTAGATCGTAGGTAGAATGCCCCTGAGTTCAATCCCCAATGACTGACATACATACACACACACACACACACACACACACACACACACACACACACAATCAGAAATAATTTTCATTATAAAAAGTACCATAATTTCACTAAAAGATTTGATGAGAGCCGGAAGTGGTGGCGCACGCTTGTAATCCCAGCATTCTGGAGGCTGAGACCAGAGGATCCGGGTTCGCGGCCAGCCTCAGCTACCTAGTGAGGTACTCCGCAACTTAGTGAGACTCGGTTTCAAAATAAAGAATAAAAAATAGGGCTGGGGGTATAGCTTGGAGGTAGAATGCCCCTGAGTTCAATCACCAGTACCGAAAAAAAAAAAAAAAAAGATTTGATGAGAGATCCAGAGTTCCATAGGGATATATATAAATAAAATGGACATTTTCAAACATGGGGTGTTACTCTAGAGGACAGGCATAGGTGGCTACTGTAGTTAGAATTCTTATGTATCTGGGAGCTAGTATAAGTCCTAGCATTCTATCTGTGGTTAGGGAGGAATTCTAGAAGAATAGGAAGGGATAAAAATTATGTGGCAGTAAGAAGCAATATTATTGCAATCACACAAACCAGGATTCCAAGCTTTGTGTTCACAGGCTTTGTAACCTTGGGTAAGGTAACTTAACTTCTCAGCTAAAGTTTCCTAATCTATAAAATAAAGATGATAACTTGAGGAATAAATGAAAGCATGTAAATGGCCCAGAACATTTCCTGTCACATATTGCTCAGCTGCTGTTTATTACCCTTTGACCTGGTCCAGGAACACCCCAAAGCATTCGTATGTTCTTAAGTTAGGGAGGACTTTTTGTGCCAAGAGCAGGCATTAGGATGATCTGCCTTTCAATATGTAGAATGTTTTGGAATCCTCCCTTTTCTAGTAATCTCAGTATTGGCTCAGGCCTGCTGCAAGCAGCCCTAGGGGCAGGGTGCTTTTGTGATATTTGTGGTGGCTAAATTAAAAAAAATATGATTGCAGCATACAATCAAAAAGAAAATGGAAAGCACATGGAAAATTTAGCCCATTCCAGTATGTTCTTAGTCTCCCATTCTACATCCTGTGAGGGCCCCTTCTGCAGATGATGGCTGAGAATATCCTCTTTAGAGTAATAAATCACAGGAACATTAAATGCGTCCTTGCAGCTGCACCAGGGCTAGTTAGAGGCCTATTCAAGAAAAAGGCTTATGCAGAGGGGTTATTTTCCTCCTTTTAAAAAGCCACCTGTACCATTTTTGTCTTGGTTTTTAAGTGGAAATGATTTTAAGATGTAATTTTCTCCCTCTGCTTGTATTTATGATGTACAAGTAGTTCTTTGTTAATAGGGGGGGAAAAAAACACAAACCCAAATGCCAAACCTAATTAACACTCTTTAGAAAAAGTATGCCTCTTTAACTTCTCAACTTCCTTTCCGAGTTAGTAATTTACAGGCTGGACAAGATGCAGGTGGAAGGAATTGCTTCATTGACAGCTGGTCCTGAATCCCTCACATTTCTGAAAGTGCACCCGTTCAGGGTACAGAACTATCTGGAAGAAATAGGACTAGTCTGGGAAGAACATGCGGTGTAATTCAAATCCCTTTTTTGTTGATTAGTAAAAATCCCCAAAGTTCTTTGAGGCCAAGAGAGATAGCTTTGAGGAGAAAATTGGGACCAGATCATCTGATTCAGATGTTGAAAACCAGGCCTTGAGAAGGGAAAAAAACGGTATTATAAACGAGGCCTTCCTTGAGGGGGGAAAAACCATGTCTTTATAAACTAGACCCTTTTGAGGGAAAATTCTTTCATTATCATCATACCAATTCAAGTTAGACTCGTATAATAAGGTTAGCTGTGCAATTTGGTGAAGATGATGATAACTATGATAACTATGTAGAATAATTTAAAGTGCTTCAGTGGGTACCCCCTGAACAATGAAATAATCTCTACTCAGATTTCACAGACTCAGATAACCCTTTATCAGAAGTTCTTAACCTTTTTTTGGCCAAAGACTGGCTTTAGAATCTAGTAACAGATACCTTTGCCTTCAGAGGAATGAATGCATATGTGTGTATAAACACACCAACATACATTTTCACATGTCTCCTGCGAATTTCTCCAGGGAGCCTGTGGATTGTCAATGTTTCTCATAGTTAGCTCGCTTGTTTCCATACCTCCCTCCCTCCCTTTCTTTTTTTCTCTTCCTTCCTTCCTTCCTTCCTCTTTTTTATCTTTCTCTCTCACATTCCTTCTTTCCTTCCCTTACTGGAGATTGAACCCAAGGGTGCTCTACCACTGAACAACACATCCAACCCTTTTTATTTTGGAATAGAGACTTGCTAAGTTGCTGAGGCTGCTCTCAAACCTGCAATCCTCCTGTCTCAGCCTCCTAAGTAATGGGATTACAGGTGTGTGTCATGGCACCTGGCTTTGCTGATTTTCAGAGGGCACTCGAATGGGCACCCTGCCCATACATAGACTATGGTTGGAGTAATTTAAAAAGAAACTTCATGAGCCAGGCGTGGTGGCTCATGCTTGTAATCCCAGTACATGGGAGGTTGAGACAGGAGGATGGAAGGTTCACAGCCAGCCTGATACTTAGTGAGGCCCTCCACAATTTAGTGAGACCTAGTTTCAAAATAAAGAATAAAAAATTTGGCTGGGGGTGTAGCTTGGAGGTAGAATGCCCCTGGGTTCAGTCCTCAGTACTAAAAAAAAATCATTAAATTTTTATCACTATCATATTAAAATATTACTTAAAATATAATACTTAAAATGATATCAATGAAAGGGATTGTATTTAGGGATAACATTTCACTAAGGTATAGAGGTCTGCCTTGCTGATGCCCAGCTTTATCACCAATCTGCTTACATATTGAGTTGGTTTCTTTCCTTCCTACTTGAAGGTTTTTTCTTTTTCTTTCTTTTTTTTGTGGTACTAGAGATTAAACCCAGGGATGTTATACCTCTGAGCTACACTCCCAGCCCTATTTTATTTTTAAAATTTGAAATAGGATCCCACTAAGTTGTTGAGACTGGCCTTGAACTTGCCATCCTCCTGTATGAGCCTCCAAGTACTGGGATTATAAGTGTGCACCACAATGCCTGGTTTCTTACCTATTCCTACCAAATTAAATCCAATCTTTAAAATACTTTGAAGTGAAATAAGGATGTCAAATTTTGATAACTATTTGCCTTGTTTGGGTTCCATTAGAGCAGAGTCTGTGGCAAGAACTTAGATGCAGTTAGTATGTTTGAGCTTGGTCCCCACTGTAGCAGTGTTAAGATGGTGGAAACTTTAAGAGGTGGAGCCCAGTGCCAGGTAATTATAATACAATTATAATTAATAGGGGCATGCCCTCTGAATGGGCTAATATAGTTCTTATGGGACCACAGTTAGTTTCCACAAGAGTGAGTTGTTATAAAAAGAATGAGCCTGAGCCAGGTGTGGTGGTGCACGCTTGTAATTCCAGTACTTGGGAGGCTGAGACAGGAGGATCTGGGTTCATGGCCAGCCCCAGCTACTTAGTGAGGTTCTCTGTAATTTAGTGAGACCCTGTTTCAAACTAAAGAATAAAAAGTAGGACTGGGGGCATAGCTTGGAGGTAGAATTCTTCTGGGTTCAATCCCCAGTACCACAAAAAAAAAAAAAAAAAAGAAAAAAGAATGAGCCTGAGTCAGGAATGGTGGTGCACACCTATAATCTCAGTACTTGGAGAGCTGAGACAGGAGGATCATAGGTATAAGGCCAGCCTCAACAACTTAGAGAGAACTTCAGCAACTTTAGTGAGACCCTATTTCAAAATAAAATAGGGCTGGAGGTGTAGTTCAGAGGTAGAATGCCTCTGGGTTCAAAATCCAATACCAACCAACCAACCGACCAACAAACAAACATAAATAAATAAATGAACTAGCCTGGCCCCTGAATCTGTCTGGCTTCCTGTCTTGCCATGCGATCTTTTCCACTTGTACTCCTGTTATTGTCCTATTGTGAGGCCCTTGCCAGAGCCTAAATTGATAGGGCTGGCAGATCTTGGACTTTCAGCATCCAAAATTGTGGGTTAAATAAACCTCTTCACCCAGCCTCGAGTATCTTGTTATGGAAACAGATAACTAAGATAGGGTGTTATATAGGAAGTAGGGTTGAGATAGTAAGGAGAGTCAGAGAAGGAGGAAAAGTCAATGCAAGAGTTGCATTACCAAAAAAATCAATTGGTCTATCACAGGGTTAACTGTACTTTGATTAATAATTATGTAAAATCTCTGATGACTTCAGGCTCCAATTTGATACACTTTATTACAAATAGCATGCTGGAGACTGTGGCAGAAGTTGCTGCATTGGACAATAAAGGATTGGTTTTGGCCAGACTTCCTGAGAGGGATATAGAACATCTCTCAGCACTGTCTCACTGATAGATGAGAGGCTGTACCTCTCATACACTGGTCTCTGTCCAGAAATGGTTGAAAGTTATCCCAAAGGCATTAACATTCCCATGAATTCAGACTGTGCTTTTATGAAAACTGGCTTTGGAGAGGACCCTGGGCTGGCCTTGAACCTGTACAGATACTCCTCTCTCAGTCTCCCAAGTACTGGGATTATAGGCCTGTGCCCCATGCCTGGTCAGAATTCAATTTAGTGACTAAACTATTGGTACAATAGTTTGGTCTTCTTTCAAAGTCTTAATTATTTTACATTTGATATTAAACAGTAATATTTTACCACTGGGATAATTCTTGTGGCCTCTAAGATTCTGATCTTTAGTGGCATTATCATTTTCACAAACTCTTTTGCCCCATACCTTGTACCAAAAACTTGTGGGAGGGCAGCTTCTCTCAACAACTGGCATACTTGGTGTGGAAAGGTGGAGGCTCCTATTTGCTGCTCAATACAGCATGCTGGGAAGTCATAGCTGAGGGGCCATAATTTTATTCTATTCACAGTTTTCATGATTGTTTTAAACATTGAATCATGGCCAGAGGGCATGTTGCTGATCACTAATGGTTAGTGAATCAAGCATCCAGTGGCTTGACATTTGTGTGCAACCTGATTATTTGCATAGCAACATAATTCTGGGCTGTGCTCAAGGCAAACACTCCTCAGAATTTAGCTCAGTGCTCCTCTTCTAATCTACATCATGACTGACAAAAAACAATTGCTAAGTAATTTAAAAACCTTTTTTTTTTCATGTGGGGAGAAAGCGCAACAACCATTATGAAAAAGACTTGGGTAGTTTCTTATAAAGCAAAACATTGTACTCTTGGGCATTTTGTTTTTGTTTTTGGATTGAATACAGGGGCATTCTAGCTGAGCTACACTCCCAGCCCTTCTTATTTTTTTATTTTGAAACAGGGTCTCACTAAGTTGCTGAGGCTGGCCTCAAACTTGTGATTCTTCTGTCTCAGCCTTCAAAATACTGAAATTACAGGCATGTGCCACCACACCCAGCTCTCATGGGCATTTATTTCAGAGAAATGAAGACTTACGTTCACACGAAACCCATGAAAAAATGTTCACAGCAGTTTTATTCATGAGAGTCCCAAACTGGAAACATTCTAGATATCCATCAACATATGAATATTTGAACAAACTGTGGTACATGCATATTTTGAAACATCACTCACCCAGAAAGCAAGATATTGTTGATATATATAATATTTGGGGTAGATCTAACAGAATTATACTGAATGAAAAAAAAGGCAACTCCCAAGGCTGTATACTATATGATTTCAAATGTATAACATTCTTTTTTGTGGTATGGGGGATTGAACCCAGAGGCATTCTACCACTGAGCCACAACCCCAGCCATTTTTTATTTTTTCTTTTGAAACATTGTCTAGCTAAGTTAATTCACACTGGCCTTGAACATGCAATCCTTCTGTCTCAGCCTCCTGTCTCAGCTTCCCAATTACTGGAATTACAGGCATGCACCACACTGCTAAGTTTATATACTGTCCTTGAAATGACAAAAAGAAAGAACTGGAGAACAGATTAATGGTTGCTAGGAGTTAAGGAGTGGATGGAGATGAGGGTACTGGGTGCAGCTATGAAAGGGCAATAGGAGGGATCTTTGTGGTGATGGAACTATTCTGAATCTTGACAGTATCAATGCCAATATTGTACTATAGTATTGTGAGACACTACTATTGGGCAAACCAGGCAAATGGTACATGGTTTGTCTCTGCATTATTTTATGCAACTCTTTGCAAATCTACAATGATCTCAAAATAACAAGTTTATTTATTTATTTATTTATTTATTTATTTATTTATTTAGTGGTACTGGGGATGGAACCCAGGGACATTCTACCTCTGAGCTACACCCCTAGCTCTATTTTTATTCTTTTTAAATTTTTTTTTATTTTTATTCCCTCGCCCTCCCTTCCTCTCAAGTTCAGTTTAGTGAGTAACCTTGATATACCTTAGAGTGCGCCCCCCAGTCCAACCCCTTTGGTTAAATCAACTTCTTTGCTTTCGAGAGTCTCTCCTTTTTCATCTGGAGACCCTCTTATGCCCCATCTTCTCCCTAGCATCCGCATATTAGGGAGAACATATGCTTCTTTACTCTTTGTGACTGGCTAATCTCACTTAACATAATGTTTTCCAGTTGCATTCATTTCCCTGCAAATAACATGATTTTGTTCTTCTTTATAGCTGAGTAAAAATTCCATTGTGTACATATCCCATAGTTTTGTAATCCATTCATCTGTCGATGGACATCTTGGCTGCTTCCATAGTTTGGCTATTGCAAATTGTGCAGCTATAAACAGATACACATGCGTCAGTCTGATACTTTGGTTTCCATTCTTTTGGGTAGATACCCAGAAGTGGTATTGCTGGATCATATGGTAGGTTCATTCCCATACGTCTGAGGATCCTCCATACTGTTTTCCACAGTGGTTGCACTAGTTTGCAATCCCACCAACAGTGTATTAGAGTTCCCACTTCTCCACATCCTCGCCAGCAGTTGTTGTTGTTCGTGTTTTTTATGATTGCCATTCTGATTGGGGTTAGGTGAAATCTCAAGGTAGTTTTGATTTGCATCTCTCTGATTGCTAATGATGTGGAACATTTCCTCATACATTTATTGGCCATTTGTATTTCTTCTTTTGTGAAGTGTCTATTTAGATCCTTTGCCCATTTTTTTTTTGTGGTACTGGGGATTGAACTCAGGGGCATTCTACCTCCGAGCTACACCCCCAGCCCTATTTTTTATTCTTTATTTTGAAACCGGGTCTCGCTAAGTTGCGGAGTGCCTCACTAGGTAGCTGAGGCTGGCCTCAAACCTGGATCCTCTGGTCTCAGCCTCCCAAATGCTGGGATTACAAGCGTGCGCCACCATGCCCTGCTCATTTGCCCATTTTTTGATTGGGTTATTTGCTTTCTTAGCTGTGATTTTCTTGAGTTCTTTGTATATCCTAGATATATTTTTATTCTTTATTTGAAACAAGGTCTCACTAAGTTGCAGAGGGCCTCACTAAGTAGCTGAGGCTGGCAACAAATCTGTGATCCTCCTGTCTCAGCCTCCCAGGTACTGGTATTACAAGCATGTGCCACCACACCTGGACAACAAGTTTAATAATAATAATAAAAAAACTTTTTCTCTTATCTTGGCATGGTAGTGTATGCCTATAATCTCAGTACTTGGGAAGCGGAGATAGGAGGATCACAGGTACAAGGCCAATCTAAGCAATTTAGCGAGACTCTCAGCAATTTAGAAAGACCCTGTTTCAAAATAAAAAAATAAAAAGGGGTTGAGGGTATAGTTCAGAAGTAGTACACCCCTGAGTTAAATTCCCAGTACCATAAAAAAATACCACCACCAATAAAAACACATTTCCTTTTATAGCATGGAATTTCACGATTAAAATTAAAAAGGGTCGAGGCTCATTTTTTCCAGTTGTACCTGTGTTTGTACACATACGACTCCTATGCCAAGAGCTGGCAAGTCAGTGGTTTTTGTCTGACTACAGTAAAATATCTGCTGGCATTCACATATGATAATAATTTCCCTTCCACATTGTGTGCCATAGGTATTGTGGATATCCAATGATGTTGTTTGTTATGGAAATTTTGCCAATAGCTCATTCTGCTTTCTCTAAGTCATTTTGTCATTAATATTGTGCCTGGCTTTACAAGCTTCTTGGCAATAAAGTGACTTGTTTTGCCAAGAGGTCTATTAACTCTGAGTGTTACCACTAAAGCTTTATTATCTTCTCTGCCCTAGTCACAGTATTCATCAATTTCACACAGCAAAGAATTACTTCATGCTCCCTCTGGAGAATTCACAGGGTTAACCACCACCATACTTTGATTAATAATTATGTAAAAGCTCTGATGACTTCAGGTTCCAGTTTGATATACTTTATTGCAAATAGCATGCTAGAGACTAGAGCAAATGAATGGTAGTTTAATAAGATCACTTTTCAGATATTTATCTTCCTTCATATTTGCATTTGGGGTTGCTTGTATGGTATTGTAACACACAGGCTTATTTATCCCCATACATACAGATTCATACTGCATTTGTTCCAGGGACCTGTTCACTATTAGGTTCATGGTGTTTACTGAGTAGTAGCATTTGATATACTCCTTTATTACTACTTTACTATTTAGTGAGCCACTTTTGAGTGGCTGGTTTGTAGGGGGATATAATGGTACACGATAGTCATAACACAAACTGCAAATCTAGCATAAGCAAGAACATGCAAAGAGTACAAATGTGTGTTAACAGAGATGAACTGTACTCTGCCAAGTGAGTGTTGACAGAGACAAGCACAGTTCTCGCCATGTATACCCAACCTTTAAAGACATGAGCACTGTTAAGTATATAATGTAATTGCTGTGAAAAATCATAGTTAGTCTTACATCTCAAATATGTGGAAGGGATGTGAAGAGATAAACGTATTGCTTTTTCCTCTCCCAGTTACTAAATTTCTTGGAATGACTAGTGACCCTAGATTATCCAGAGTCCATGAACCATGCTCTGAGAAACAGTACCTATGGGCAAGGTATATGCTGAATATTCAACACATTTTTTTCGGTACTGGGGCATTCTACCTCTGAGCTACATCTTCTGCCCTTTATTATTATTATTATTATTATTATTATTATTATTATTATTATTATTATTATTATTTTGCTTTGAAGTAGGGTCTCCCTAGGTTGCTCAGAATCTTACTACATTGCTGAAGCTGTCCTCGAACCTGCAATCCTTCTGTCTCAGCCTCCCCAAGTACTGGGATTACAGATGCGTGTCACAATGCCTGGCTGATATATCATCTTTCATAATAATAGAGTTGCAGTGGGGACAAGGCTATGAAGCTGGGTAATACACATTTTAGCCGTCCCTGTGGCCTTCTGCAGCTCTGTAACGAATGGAATGTAGGTAGGAGCGGTGTCTTCGCCTTTTAGGCCTAGGTCTTTAAACTTGGTGCATGTGTTCCTATATGTGGTTCCTTTTCATGGCAGTAGAAAGAGGGATGTGCCTATAATAGCTTCAATCAGGCAGATGAGAGTTTTACCCTGGGGCATTTGTGTGATGGAATTAACCCAAATCCATGGATGACTGAATGAACCAAGTAGGTTACTTATGTATCCTGGATTGCCATGTTGGAACAAGTTTCATTGTTCATTGACTCGCTGTACTCTTGGGTCTTTATATTATAGCAACTTAGCTCTTTAACTTTAATAAAAAAGGGAAATCCTTGAGGTCTGAAAGCCCTGGTTGGTAGGTGGTGGGGAAGAGTGGCTCAGGGCAGATGGGAGGGAAAAGGGAGTCAGGAGTTGGCACAAAATTACCCATTATGGTAAGGAGCAGTGCCATGCCCCTTACTATAATGGGTAATTTTTTTGGTACTGGGGATTAAAACCCAGGGGTGTTCTCCCTCTGAGCTATACTTCCAGCCCTATTTTTATTATTAATATTGAAACAAGGTCTTGCTATGTTGCTGAGGCTGGCCTCGAATCTGTGATCCTCTTATTTTAGCCACTCAAGTACTGGGATTACAGGCGTGTGTCACCATGCCAGGTTGTGCCCCCTTGATTTCTAAGGCTGATTGTGTTGGGATGGTCAGGCAGGGAGACAAGAGAGAAGATATAAACTTGGTCACGAGGCATGCAGAAATGCAGTTTTCCTGTGAGAAAGAATAACTGACTCAGGGGAATTGGCAGCACTTAGTCATCCAGTTCAGGATTATAAGAAAATAAAATCAAGGGAGTCTCAGGCCTATCTCATCTCTGGGTCACCGGATATACAATTTGGGAGAGTGACAGTTTTAAGTTCTCCAGAGGGTGGCTGGTGTTTTTGATACTTTTCCTACTTCTGTCATGATTAATATTAAGAGCTGTGCTGAAACTAAGTCTGTAGGTTGTGGCTACATTAGTGGCTTCAGCTATAAAGTCGTGGGACTAGGAGAAACCTCATTTATTATAGTTTGATCTTCAACTGATCTAGTGCCTCAGCCTCTGCTAGGCCATCTTTGTGTAAACTAGAAAAAATGTCTATTTTTCTAGGCCGATGACCTGGCAAGCATACATATATAACAAATTAGGTAAAGAAAGATGGATTATAGAGTGCAGTGCAGTCTGGATTTCAGCTTCCATTTGCCTCCATGACTGGACATCTCAGTGCAGTCAATGATGGGGATTGAGCCTATATTGATTGCTAATAAGGGCAGTATTAATTGCTAATAATAACAATCTTTCATACTTAGGCAGAACAATAAAATCCTTTTCTCTGTCTCTAAGCTGTCAGTCAAGAGCTGCAGCCAAGGTTGACCTTGGTCAGTTAAAAGCTGGCTGTTAGCCCAGCTGAACACAGACACCTGCACTTAGAAAAAAAATTATATAGACTCTCACAATAGTTTAGACTAAAGTTAAAAGATAAAAAAAGCGAAGGGAGAGGAATCCAAGATGGCGACTGAGTGAAACAACTTTCCCCAGACACTGTGATTTCGAACAAAATTTACCATAAAAAGAGCTTCTTAATAGAAGAAAAATACAACAACAAAAAAAGCAAAATTTGAACTACAACTAAAGAAGATCCAAAAAGCAGACCTAGGAGAGCAAGGGAGCCCGCTGTGGCACCGTGCCCTGCTCTGGCAGGTCGGCACCCTGCGCCACGGCAGGTAGGCTGTGGAGACTGGACCTGGAGCAGTGGAGGCGAACCAGATGTGGTGAGCTGCAAACTACACGGCGGACTCAGCTAATAGTCCAGGTGTGGCGTTGGCACACACGGGTTTCCACGCCCTATCCAGGTGGGGATCTCTGCACCATCCACAGCGATTGGAACGCGTGGGACGATCAGCGCAAGCTCCCCCAGGTCAGCCTCTACACTCCGTCCCAAAGATGGAATAGTGAGTGACTGCACAGCAGAGCCTGAAACAGGACAGCTGCGAATCCAGCTTCTTGACGGAAAGAAGAGAAGGAGTACTTGAAACGTGAGCTGAGCGTGAACTGGGAGTGCCTAAACAGACCCCAGGAGGAACAGGAAAGCCGGTGTGCACCGGGAAATGGCTGGCGCCATCTTTGCCGCCAGCCCCTCCCAACCAACTTCCTGCCAGCTATCCAGACCATCATTGTCCTGTTGCGCCCCCAGCGACCAGAGGTGAAGCAGGCCAAGCAGCAGGGAGCTGTAAGTTGGGCTACGCCCCCCAGGGTGCTGGGTTCACAATACAAAGGGTAGACTCAGTCACCCACCCTCCTAGAGCCTAGACAGGGCCAGAAGAGCGGAGGAAAACCCAGCGCGCATAGGGCATCTGGAAAGGCCCGGCATTTAGACTGCAAAAGCAAAAAGCAGAGAGAGAGAGAGAGAGAGAGAGAGAGAGAGAGAGAGAGAGAGAGAGACGCAGCCAGACCCAGTGGAGAGCCCAGAGACATAAGCTGGCAGCTGGAGAAACATCAACGAAATTCTCTGCTTGCACTAACAGAGCAAATAAAAATGCCAGAGATACACTCGAAAATTTAAACTCGGTACTTATGAACTAGCAGAGTGTTGGGTTTAGTGTCTGGTTGCTATTTGTAGATTTTGGGTTGTTTTTCCTTTTTTTTAACTTATTTTATTTTATTTTTTATCTTTTTTTCCCTTCTTTTTTTGGTGTTAAGTTTTATCTGTCTATACTCTGTTTTTGTTTTGTATTGCCTTGATTAATTTATGTTTATTTGGATGAATACTTGCTTTGTTATCTCTTGTTGAATCCCTTTTTATCCCTTTTACAAACTCCCCTCCACTTTACCTGGTCTCATTTCTTTTCCTCTTTTTCCTTTCGCATATCAAAATCTACCATCTCTAATCTTTACAATATATCACCTCAGCACACTCAATCTCTTATTCTGCTGGAACATACCCTCTTCTTTACCCTCTTCCTGCATTCACTACGGTGACCTCTCACCCAAACTTTATCTCTGAACACAACCTGTCATCCCTAAACCCCCACTACAGAGATTGGACAAGAAAACTTGCAAGAACAGCAGAGATATAAATTGAAGAACAGAGGAACCATGGGAAGGAAAAATAACAAAGAAACAATGAGCTACAACAACCCCTCAATAACAGATCTCACCAACCCAGAATAGCAGAGACTACCAGAAGAACAATTCAGATCTTTAATACTAGAAACAATACAGGATTTTCAGAAAGAATGTAGGCAGAGCTTTAAAGAAATAAAGGAAGAAATAAAGGAACAAATAAAGAATTTGATGACCTAAAAAGAACCAAAGAGAAGCATTGAAGGAAGTGAAAGATGAAATAATCGAAATGAAGGCATCAACACAAACTATAAACAGGAGATTAGATCACATGGAAAATAGAATATCACTCTTAGAGGATGACCACACCAAAAATGAATCTATAGTACACAACTTAGAAAAAAAATACGACAGTATGAATTGGACATCGAAAAGATCTGGGCCAATTTTTTTTTTTTTTTTTGCGGTACTGGGGATTGAACTCAGGGACATTCTACCTCCGAGCTATACCCCCAGCCCTATTTTTTATTCTTTATTTTGAAACCGGGTCTCACTAAGTTGTGGAGTGCCTCACTAAGTAGCTGAGGCTGGCCTTGAACCAGATCCTCCGGTCTCAGCCTCCCGAATGCTGGGATTACAAGCGTGCACCACCACGCCCGGCTTTCTATAGTATAATTTAAAGTCAGGAATTGTGATACCTCCTGCATGGTTCTTATTGCTGAGAATTGCTTTGGCAATTCTGGGTCTCCATATGAAATTTATGACTGATTTTTCTTTTCTTTCTTCTTTTTTTTTGTGGTACTGGGGATTGAACTCAGGGGCATTCTACCTCCAAGTTACTCCCCCTGCCCCATTTTTTATTCTTTATTTTGAAACAGAATCTCACTAAGTAGTGGAGGGCCCCACTAAGTAGCTGAGGCTGGCTGTGAACCTGAACCCTCCAGTCTCAGCTTCCCAAGTACTGGGATTACAAGCATGCACCACCATGCCTGGTTTATGATGGATTTTCCTAAGTCTATGAAGAATGACATTGGTATTTTATAGGGATTGCATTGATTCTCTAGATCGCTTTTGGTAGAATATCCATTTTGATGATATTTATTTTGCCTATCCACGAGCAAGGGAGATCTTTCCATCTTCCAAGATCTTTTTCAATTTCTTTCTTTAGTGTTTTATAATTTTCATTGTAGAGGTCTTTTACTTTTTTGGTAAGGTTTATTCCCAGGTATTTTATTGGTTTTGAAGTTATTGTGAATGGAATTGTTTTCTGTATTTCTTTCTCAGTGGATTCATAGTTGGCATATAGAAAAGCTACTGATTTTTTAAGATTGATTTTGTATCCTGCTACATTGCTGAATTTTTTAATCAGCTCTAGTAATCTTTTGGTTGAGTTTTTTTTTGTCTTCTAGCTACAGAATCATTCATCTGCAAAGAAAGATGATTTTAGTTCTTTTCCTATTTGAATTTCTATGATATCCATCACTTGCCTTATTGCTCTGGCAACAGTCTCGAGGACTATATAGAAAAGGAGGGGTGATAGTAGGCATCCTTGTCTTGTTCCTGATTTTAAGGGGAATTTTTGCAGTTTTTCCCCGTTCAATATGATGTTGGCTTTGGGTTTGTTGTATATTGCCTTAATGATGTTGGGATATGTTCCATCCATTCTGATTTTCTGCAATGTTTTTAGCATGAAAGGGTGTTGGATTTTGTCAAATGCATTTTCAGCATCTATTGATATGATCATGTAATTTTGTTCTTAGTTCTATTAATGTGGTGAATTACATGTATTGATTTGCGTATGTTGAACCAGCCTTGCTTTCTTAATGAAACCAACTTGGTCATGGTGTGCAATTTTCGTGATGTGGTTTTGAATGCACATGGCTATTATTTTGTTTAGAATTTTTACATCTATGTTCATCAATGACATTGGTCTGTAATTGTCTTTTCTTCAGGTATCTTTATTTGGTTTTGGTATTAATGTGATACTGGCCTCATAGAAGGAGTTTGGAAGAATTCCATCTCTTTTGATTTCATGAAATAACTTGTGAATTTTTGGGACTAGTTCTTCTGTAAAGTTTTTTTTTTTTTAAATTTTTTAGAATTCAGCTGGAAACCCACCTGGACCTGGGCTTTTTTTTTGATGGTAGAATTTTTATTGCTGTTTCTATTTTTTTTGCTTGCTATTGGTCAGTTTAGGTGTTCTATATCCTCTTGGTTCAATTTTGGTAGGTTGTATGTGCTTAGAAATCTGTCGATTTTTCCATGTTTTCCAGTTTATTGGAATATAAATTTTCAAAATAGTTTCTGATGATCCTCTGAATTTCTCCACTGTCTGTGGTGGTATCTCCTTTTTCATTTATGATTTTAATAATTTGGGTTTATTCTCTTTTTCTTTTGGTTAGGTTGCCTAGGGGTTTGCCAATCTTGCTAATCTTTTCAAATAATCAGCTTTTTGATTTGTTGACTCATGTATTTTTTTATTCTCTATTTCATTTATTTCTGTTCTGATTTTAATTATTTTCTGCATTCTGCTGGCTTTGGGATTGGACTGTTCTTGTTTTTCTAGGTCCTTGAGGTGTGTCATTAGGTGCTTTATTTGGTGACTTTCTATTTTTCTTTTCTTTATTTTTCTTTTTCTTTCTTTTTTTAATGCACAGAGGACAAAGGACTGTGCCTGTCTTAGGTCATTTCCTACCAGGTGCATAATCTTATCCATCATGGGGTCTGGATGAGTCATTCAACAGGCTCTGTCTTAGGTTGATATTGCCCTGAGAAAATCGAACCCGTCATTGACTACCAGGCCCTGTGCGAGGCAGTGCTTGCAGTTTTATTCCATGTAGATCTGCTTGTATACTAACAAAGGCATTGATCACAAGGCGTACAATGAGTGGTAGAATGCATAAGCCTAGAATGACTATTGCTGTCGCTCCGATAACTCCTCCCAGCAAGGAGGTAAATGAGGGCCAGGTAGTGACCAAGGCTTGAAGCCGATCTACAAATGTCTTAGCTGTTTCTGCCACATTAATGGAAATGGGCTCCACATTACGTAGATCCAAAATCTCCTGGTGTAACTTTAACAAATCCTTTTTTTGATTGGTGCATTGTAATCACATATCTTTGTTAGGTACAAGCTAGTATAGGTAAAGGCATACATGCACACACTTCTCATTTAACCCTTCCCCAATTTCCGCCCCACTCCCTCCTCCTCCCTCCTTCTCAAGGTCAGTTTAGTGATTGACTTTGATGTGTTCATGAAAGTACATCATGCTCATTAGGGTGTTCCCCCTCCCTCATCACCTTTCGTTAAGTCAAATTCTTTGTTCACCTAAGGATTCTCCTTCTTCATCTGGAATCCCTCTTATGTCCCATTTTCTCCCTAGCTTCCACATATTAGGGAGAGCATTCGATTCTTAACTTTTTGTGACTAATCTCACTTAACATAATGTTTTCCAGTTCCATCCATTTCCCTACAAATAACATGATTTTGTTCGTCTTTATGGCTGAGGAAAATTCCATTGTGTACATATCCCATAGTTTTGTAATCCATTCACTTGTTGATGGACATCTTGGGTGGTTCCATAGCTTGGCAATTGTAAACTGTATAGCTATAAACATAGATACGCATGCATTGGTCTGATAATTTGGTTTCCGTTCTTTTGGGTAGATACTCAGAAGTTGTATTGCTGGATCATATGGTAGGTTCATTCCCATTCATCTGAGGATCCTCCATATTGTTTTCCAAAGTGGTTGCACTAATTTGCAATCCCACCAACAATGTATTAGGGTTCCCACTTCTCTACACTCTCGCCAGCATTTGATGTTGTTTGTGTTCTTGATGGTTGCCATTCTGATTGGAGTTAGGTGAAATCTCAAAGTAGTTTTGATTGGCATCTCTCTGATTGCTAATGATGTTGAACATTTCCTCATACATTTATTGGCCATCTGTATTTCTTCTTTTGTGAAGTGTCTATTTAGATCCTATCCCCATTTTTTAAATTGGGTTATTTGTTTTCTTTGCTGTGAGTTTCTTGAGTTCTCTGTATATCCTAGATATAAAGAGGTGATAATGGCCATCCTTGTCTTGTTCCTGTTTTTAGTGGAAACTCTTGCAGTTTTTCTCCATTTAATATGATATTGGCTGTAGGCCTATTGTATATTGCCTCTATAATTTTGAGGTATGTTCCTTCTATTCCAAGTTTCTGCAGTGCTTTTAGCATGAATGGGTATTGGATCTTGTCAAATGCTTTTTCAGTATCAATTGAGATGATCATGTGATTTTTGTCTTTAGTCTGTTTATGTGGTGTATTACATGGATTGTTTTTCATATGTTGGATCAGCCTTGCATCCCTAGGATGAACCTGACTTGGTCATGGTGTATAATTTTCTTGATGTGATTTTGAATGTGCATTGCTAGTATCTTGTTTAGCAGTTTTGCATCTAGGTTCATCAATGATATAGGCCTATAGTTTTCTTTTCTTGAGCTGTCTTTATTTGGCTTTGGTATTAAAGTGATGTTGGCTTCATAGAAAGTGTTTGGGAGGGTCCCGTTTCTTTCTATTTCACGGAATAGCTTGAGGAGTACTGGGATTAGCTCTTCCATAAATGTTTTATAAAATTCACTTGGGAAACCATCTGGCCCTGGGCTTTTGTTTGATGGTAAACTGTTTATTGCTGTTTCTATTTCTTTGATTTTTATTGGTTGATTTAAATTTTCTATATCTTCTTGACTCAATTTAGGAAAGTTGTATGTATCTAAAAAATTGTCAGTTTCTTCCAGATTTTCCATTTTGTTGGAGTATAGTTTTTCAAAATAGTTTCTGATGATCCTCTGTATTTCCGCACTGTTGATGGTAATATCCCCTTTTTCATCTCTTATTTTGGTACTTTGGGTTGATTCTCTCTTTCTTTTGGTTAGGTTGGCCAATGGTTTATCGATCTTGTTTATTTTTTCAAGAAATCAGCTTTTGGTTTTGTTGGTTTTCTCTATTGTTTTTTGTTCTCTATTTCATTAATTTCTTCTCTGATTTTCATAATTTCCTGTCTTCTACTTACTTTAGGGTTAGACTGTTCTTGTTTTTCAAGGGCTTTGAGCTGTGTCATTAGGTTATTTATTTGGTGAGTTTCCATTCCTCTTATATGAGCACTCAGTGCTATAAATTTTCCTCTTAGTACTGCCTTTAAGGTGTCCCAGAGGTTTTGATATGTTGTTTCTCTGTTTTTATTGGTTTCTAGGAATTTTTAAATTTCTCCCCTTACTTCTTCTATGACCCATTCCTTGTTCAGCAGTGTGGTGTCCAGTCTCCATGTGTTTACATGGTTACTCTGGGTCTTCTTAGAGTTGATTTTTAGTTTCACTCCATTGTGGTCTGAAAAGATGCAGGGAATTATGTTACATTTTTTGAATTTGCCAGTGGTCTCTTTGTGGCCCAGAATGTGGTCTATTTTGGAGAAGGTTCCATGAGCTGCTGAGAAAAATGTGAATTCAGCTGTAGATGGGTGAAATATTCTGTATGTGTCTAACAGGTCCATTTGATTTATGGTATTATTTAGGTCTGAAGCATCTTTACTGACCTTTTTTTGGATGATCGGTCTAGTGATGTGAGAGGAGTATTGAAGTCTCCTAGTATTAGTGTACTGGGATCTATATGTGACTTTATATCATGCAGAGTTTGTTTTATGAAAGTGGCTGCATCTCTGTTTGGGTCATAGATGTTGATAATTGTTATTTTCTCTTGCTGTATTGTTCCTTTTACTAGTAAAAGGTGACCTGCTTTGTCTCTTTTGATGAGCGTAGGCTTGAAATCTAATTTATCTGATATCATAGTTGCTACTCCTGCTTGTCTTCGAGTTCCATTGGCATGTATTACCTTACTTCAGCCCTTCACCCATAGTTTGTGGGAATCTTTGTTTGTAAGGTGTGTTTCTTGCAGGCCACATATAGATGGATTCTGGGTTTTAACCCATTTTGCCACCTTGTGCCTTTTTATTGGGGAATTGAGACCATTTATATTCAGTGCGATTATTGAGGGATGATTTTTAATTTCTAACATTTTGAGTTTTGACTTCTGTTTGCGGTAGTGTTTGTTCTTCTTTGCTTAATTGTTTGCTTCCTGGAAATTATTGTTTCTCTGGTTCTGACATTTACTTGTTAGTTCTTCTTTGTAGTTAATCTCTTTGAGTATTTTATCTAGTGTTGGTATGGAAGACACAAATGCTTTCAGTTTCTGTTTGTCATGGAAGGTTTTCATATCCCCGTCAATTTTGAGAGAGAGTTTTGCTGGGTAGTAGAATCTTTGCTGCAAGTTATTTTCTTTCAGAGTTTGGAATATGTTACTCCAGCCCCTCCTGACTTTCATTACTTAGTTTGGGAGGTCTGGAGTGATTCTAATTGGTTTGCCTCTAAATTTCACTTGGTCTTTTACTTTTGTTGCCTTTAGAATTCTTTCCTTAGTCTCTACATTATTCAGCTTGATTATTATGTGGCATGGTGAACCTCTTCTTTGGTCTTGTTTAAAGGGGGTTATATATGTTTCTTGCACCTGTGTGTCAACTTCTCTTTCTATGTTTGGAAAGTTTTCTGATATTATTTCTTTGAAAAAATTGTTTATTCCATTAGTTTCAACTTCTAATCCCTCTTCTATGCCTATTATTCTTAGTTTAGCTCTTTTAAAATTGGCCCAGATCTCATTGATGTTGGATTCATACTGTCGAATTTTTTTTCTAGATTATGTATAATGGATTCTTTTTTGGAATGGTCATCTTTTAGGAGTAATATTCTGTTTTCCATGTGTTCTAATCTATTGTTTATAGTTTGTATTGATGCCTTCCCTTCTATTATTGCATCTTTCACATCCTTCACTTCCCTCAAGGATTTTCTATGATTCCTGCTCAGGGTGTCATATTCTTTGTTTATTTGTTCCTTTATTTCTTTCCAGCTCTCTCTGCATTCTTTCTGGAAGTTTTGTAATATTCCTATTATTAAAGATCTGCATTTTTTTTGTGGTACTGGGGATTGAACTCAGGGGCATTCTATCTCCAAGCTATTCCCCCAGACCTATTTTTTATTCTTTATCTTGAAACAGGGTCTCACTAAGTTGTGGAGTGCCTCACTAGGTAGCTGAGGCTGGCCGTGAACCCGGATCCTCTTGTCTCAGCCTCCCAAATGCTGGGATTACAAGCATGCGCCACCAAGCCCGGCTCCTATTATTAAAATCTGAATTGTTCTTCTGTAAGCTCTGCCATTCGGTGTCATTGAGTTTTGTTATTGTGGGGTCATGTTGACTCATTGTTTCTTTTGTATTTTTCCTTCCCATGGTTTCCCTGTTCTTAAATTTATAACTTTGCTGCTCTTGCACACTTTCTCTGAATTTATATGTTTCTTATTTTTATTTTCTCTCTGTGAATCATATCTTTTACTGAGTTGCAATTATTCTTGTACTTCTTCTGCCTGCTCTATTGGTGTCTTTGGTGGGTTTCAGGTGTTGACTTCTAGGATCTAGGAAAACTAACAAAGCAATCAATCCTCTGAACAAACATAGATAAATCAAAGCAATGAAAGTGAAACAGTAAAAATGAAACAAAACAAAACAAAAAAACTCAGAAAGCAAAAAACAACAGCAAGAAACAAAATAAAAATCCCTGCAAGTTTGTAAGAACAGACCTGATTTGGCTTCTGCAGATCTTTTGGGTAGATCCCTGCTGCTGTGGGCTGCAGACAAAATGGCAGCTGACAATATGGTGGCTGCTACTGCCGTGCACGCTCCAGCTCCCTCGTTCTCCCTAGTCTGCTCTCTGGGTTCTGACCAGCTGTCCCTATTGCTTTGTTCACTTTTCTGCTGCTTTGCTTCTCTTTCCTTCTGTCAAGAAGCTGCTCCTCTGGCAGTTTTGATTCAAGCTCTGCAGTGCAGGTGGTCTCTGCGCCAGCTCTGCAGGGAGAGGTGAGCTGGGATGGCCCCGTGCGGGCTTAAGCTGGTTGTACCACGTGTTCTGGTCACTGTCGAAGGTGCCTCGATATGCCGCCTGGCTAGGATGTGGAGTGCAGGAGTTGCTCACTCCACCTCTGGTTGCTAGGAATGCAGAAGGTCATTATATATTTCTTTGTCAGCAGACCCCACACCAGGGCCTGACTCAATGGCGGCCTCCACTCAGCGGTGTGGCGCCGTGGCTGCATAGTTGGGCTTCTTTGCTCTCCCTGTTCGGCCTTCTGTATTCTCCTGTTTTCCTTACGTAGGCGCTCAGCACTATAAATTTACCTCTTAACATTGCCTTCAAAGTGTCCCATAGATTTTGGTATGCCGTGTCTCTATTTTCATTTAATTCCAGGATTTTTTTTATTTCTCTCCTTTTTATTTTATTTTATCTTTTACTTTTCCCCCTTTTTCTCTTCTGATCCATTCCTCATTCAAGAGTGTATCATTCAGGCACCATGTATTTATGTAATTTTTCTTGGTCTTCCAGTTGTTGATTTCTATTTTCATTCCATTGTGATCTGAAAAGATTCAGGGAATTATATTACAACTTTTGACTTTGATGGTGCTTTCTTTGTGGCCCAGGATGTGGATATGTTTTGGAAAGTGCTCCATGGGCAGCTGAGAAGAATGTGTATTCAGCTGCTGCTGGTTGAAATTTTCTGTGTATATATATATATCTATTAGGTCCATTTGGTTTATGGTGTTTTTTAGGTCTGAAGAGTCTTTACTCATCTTTTGTCTGGAAGATCAATCTAGTGGCATAAGTGCTGTTTTGAAGTCTCCCAGTATTATTTTATTTGGGTCTACTTTAGACCTAATGTCCTGAAGAGTTTGTTTTACAAATGTGTGTGCACCCACATTGGGGGCATGAATGTTTATTATCATTATATCTTCTTGCTAGATTGTTCATTTTATTAATAAGTGCCTTGCTTTGTCCCTTCTGATTTGTTTTAGCTTAAAATCTGTTTTTTTTGTCAGATATCAGTGTTGCTACCCCTGCCTGTTTGTGGTCTTCATATGCATGGTATATCTTTTTCCATCTTTTCACCTTTAGTATATGGATATCTTTGGTTTTAAGGTGAATTTCTTGCAAGCAGCATATAGCTGGATTATGTTTTTTAATCTACATTGCCAGTCTATGTTTTTTAATTGAAGAACTAAGACCTTTGATGTTCAGTGTTATTATTGAAATATTTTTTCTGTCATTTTATGTTATATATTCTATTTAATATAGTATTATTTCTCCTTTGCTTAGTTGCCCACCTGGTGGAGTTTTCCTCTTCTCTGGTTTTGGAATTTGCTTCTTTTTTCTTCTTTATTTTTTTTAAGTATTTTCTCTAATGCTGGATTGGTAGTCATGAATTTTTAAAATTCTGCTTATTTTGAAACATTTTTATTTACCCATCAATTTTGAATTATATCTTTGCTGCATATTTTAGTCTTGGTTGGAAATTGTTTTCTTCCAAGGTCTGGAGTACTTCATACCAGTCCGTCCTGGCATGCAGGACTTGGGTTGTGAAATCTGGAGTTATTTTTATTATTTTTCTCCTGAATTTCACCCATTGTTTTGTTCTCACTGCTTTTAACATTCTTTCCTTGGACTCTATGTTAGTCATTTTGATTATTATGTGGTGTGGGGAGGTCCTTCTTTGATCTTGTCTTAACTTTTATTTTTTTCCCCTTTTTTCTCTTCTGATCCATTCCTCATTCAAGAGTGTATCATTCAGGCACCATGTATTTATGTAATTTCTTTTGGTCTTCCAATTGTTGATTTCTACTTTCATTCCATTGTGAATTATTTCTGAAATTATTTCTTTGAAGAGGTTTCTGATACTCTTGGTCTGTGCTTCTAGACCTTCTTCAATGCCTTTTATCCATAAATTTGGACATTTTGTATTGTCCCATACTTGTTGAATGTATAGGTTGTGTTGTAATGTCTTATGTATACTGTTGACTGTCCTTTTGGTTTTGAATGAACTGTCTTCCAAGAGTGATACCCTGTTTTCTATGTGGTCTAGCCTTCTAGAGTTGGTTTCT
>PVLC010016172.1:0-35944 GCA_004027655.1 Graphiurus murinus
TTGGTGGTACTGGGGATTGAACCCAGGGGCATTCTACCTCCGAGCTACACCCTCAGCCCTACTTTATATTCTTTATTTTGAAACAGGTCTCACTAAGTTGCAGAGGACCTCACTAAGTAGCTGAGGCTGGCCACAAACCTTCAATCCTTTTGTCTCAGACTCCCAAGTACTGGGATTACAAACATGTGCTGCCTTGTCCAGCTAAAGAATGTTTTTCAAGAAAGGGGTGCGCAGTCAACTGTATCAAATGCACATATGCCACAGACAGTACAGACAGTGTTTTTCTGGTCTCTTAAGGAGAGGTCACTTTTTTTAAGAATAAATTAAGAAATTTTAACTTCCCCTTTACAGGATTTTATATACATATATCACTCATAGTAGTGGTTACAAAAACATTATTGTAATATCCAGCAAATTTATCTCTATAAAATACATAACTAGACATAAAGCCACTATAGGAGTTGAGCTAAATAAAAATTAACACATACATGGGATTTTTAATTTTTTTTCTGTGTGTGCCACTAGGGATTGAACCCAGTGACATTCTACCTCTGAGCTACACCCCTAGCCCAATTTTTTAATTCTTTATTCTGAAACAGGGTCTAAGTTGCAGAGGTCCTCACTAAGGCTGGCTTCGAACCTGTGATCCTCCTGTCTCAGCCTCCCAAGTACTGAGATTATAAGCCTGCACCAACATGCCTGGCTTAATAAATGGAATTTAAAACGAAAAGAAGCAATTGAAAAAATAATCATTTACATGTATTAATATAGAAACAAAATACATGAAATACCAGAGGCTTTACCTTGAATCTCTTGTCTTGCAATACTTTCTTGATGGCAACCAGTTCTCCTGAATCACAAAGTTTGGCTTGATATACCACACCAAATGACCCATTTCCAATCACTTTCGTATCTGTATAGCTGACTTCTTGTGGCCTGTCTGGGCCCTGCCCAGGAGTTGCCACCACTGTGGTCACCTTACTGCCATCCTTGTCTCCTAAAGGAAGGAAGAGATTTTTTTAAAAAGAGAGAAATGTACAGAATTATTCTAAGAAAACTGCTGAGGTATACAAAATAAACTATATTCTTTACTCTGAACTATTTAAAACGCATATCTTAGTTTGTATTTGCAATTATTTCCAATTTTCATTTCAATTACATGCAATGCTTTTCCATTTTTTCACTCACTCTATGCACCTGGCACCATGCTTAGTTTATACACATGACATTATTTGATGAAAACAACCCCATTAAGTAGATATACTGTTTCTATATTAAAATTACTGAAGACAATGATGAATTTGCCCAGGGCGGCAAATGGTTGAATGGTCAGGGTTTGGCCTTATGTGTAACTTAAAAGATCCTAGTTCTTTCTTCAAAGTCTCCTTATTTTAGTTGAAAATAAAATATGTGCAACTGAAAATGTCTAAATATGCCAACTCTATTCAGACAATTCAGCCTTAGGAAGAACTGAATTTTACTTCCCTGTATCCAATTTCTTTTTAACAAATCAGTTTAATATAGATAAAGGTCAGGTAGGGAAAAGAATGTTACTTTGGGGTTAACAGACATAAAACCTAAAAGCAAAGTCAAACCCTTTCTGAACTGGGCCCCATTTTTAAGGAGCTTACTGGCTCAGTAGGCTCACTCCTAGTCTTCTCCTTATCTGACTTCTCTCACCCCTAACAGCAATCCAAAGGCTCTCTTCAATCGAAGCTCAGAGCCACCTCCTACTTGAGTAGGCATAATCCACCATCTTATTCTCTGAATTCTTAAAACTATTCTGAACTGTACTAGACTACCTAGGCACCTGATTTTAAAGAGCTTTAAATTGTCCTTTTACTGATTTCAGAATACACACCAGTTGTACCAGAATCATCTTGAAATAGAAATTATGTCTTCTACTTCATTCTTTCCTGACAAATCTAAAAACCAATATAAGCATTGATATAAGTCCTTTAGGCCTACTGACTAAAATGTATTTTCTTTCTATTAATCTTCCATTATATCAATTTTATTTTCAAAATGCTAGCTGAAATTCAAAATAACCTAATGAAAGAAAAAGTAATATAATACTTAGGAAAATGTTCCCCTTCTAAAAACAAATTGTTAGGTAAAAGAGCATTTTGTGGCCTTTCTAGACCCTGCCCAAGAGTTGTTACCACTGTAGTCACCTTGCGGCCATTCTTATCTCCTAGGGAGTTGAGGAGGAGAAGTGAAGATACCCGTACAGAATTATACTAAGAAAGTTGTCAAGCTATACAAAGTAAACTATAATCTTTACTACGAAATGTTGATGATACACTACAACCAATATTTATAACCATTTAAATTCATGAAAGTATTAATCTAGACAAAACTTGCTTAAAAGATGATCTTCATGACAGATACAAAAGCTATGAGTGAAAGCAATGCATCAAGATTTCTATGTAAGATAGCTAGGTGATTTACAGGTTGTCTATATTATAACCTGGCCAGCTATCTTGAGAGATACAACTACAAGTACGTCTTTGGTTCCAAGGTAAAATATGCAAGCAGGTATGATTCAATTAGCATGATCCAATACCACTTTGTAGAAAGAAATTACTCAAATCTTGTTAACACCAGTTTTATTTATAATGCTATTATACATGCTTTGAATACATATAAACTCCATCACAAGCCAACATAGTTCTCAAAGCTTTCAAATTTTCTTAAGTCTCAACTCCCAATAAAATCAATCTTCGATGCATTTTTTTAAAACCTGCCTTAATCTAACTGGGCTCTAAAGTTTCATGTTCCATTCCCCCCAAATCTGAATATGTTAATCTTATAACTTTTCAGGTTAACTATAAATATTACCCAAAGTTATTTTCTTCCTCATTTGGTTTCTTTATTTGTCTTATGGGGGTTTTGTTTTTGTTTTGTTTTGTTTTGTTTTTGTACTGGAGTTTGAACCCAAAGGCATTTTATATTACATTATATTATTTTTTTCTTTTTTTAAACAGAGTCTTGCTCAATTGCTGAGGCTGGTCTCAAACCTGGGTTCCTCCTGCTTTAGCCTCCCAAGTACTGGGATTACAGGTATATGCTACCACATTTGGCTTTTTCCTCATGTGTAAAATAAATATTTCTTTTCTTGTATTTTTATATTTATTTTCTTGTATTTCTTGTATTTCTTTTCTTGTATTTTTGCATTCTTGAAGAACAACTCAGTCTTTAGAACTGAAACTCTAAATGAAGACACCCAGAAAGGCTACATCTAGGAAGACTGGGGACATTCAGGAAGATTAAAATCCAAAATATTGAATACATCCCAATAATCATTTGTCTCAGGGAAGATAAAAGGCAGAAATGATTCCAAACACAATCTGACTTTCCCCTAGGATCATCCAAGTTGAATGCACATGACCAAAAAAAGTCATTGAAAATTTTGAAATAATAATTCCACTGTACAAGTTCCTTGCAAAATCTCACAGGCCTCACACATCATCATTATCTTAATTAAGGTAAATTAGTAAATTTTTAGATGACGGCGGTACTCCACAAATTTAATGTAAAAAATTGTTCATTTATATTTGCTCCATTAAGAGAATAGAAGCAATGGAAGCATTTGTACTGACTTTTCCCACCTGCCTCTTCAGGTTATACTTCTAAAAACATCTTTACATATCAGAGGTTTGAGAACAAGCTATAAAAGATATCCATCATAACCCTGGGATTTAGAATCTATACATTCTAGCTACTAAGAGTGGGAACATCTATTCTAACATAATGATTTGCAAGTGAGAAAAAGTACAAATGAAATAATTCTGCTAAAATATTAAAAATAGAGTGGAAAGATAAAATGATAGGTTTTATCCATACTATAATTCAAAGAGATTCTTGAGGCCTCTTAATTTTAAACTGACGTCTGATGTCAATAAGAACCAAAGCTTTTACTCTCTTGTTCATCTAGGGGAAAAGCACTTACTATCTTAGCAGGAATGAAAAAGATTTACTCTATTTTCTCTTAAGCTGTTAGAGGAACTGTAGAGAACCCTTATCGGCTGTACTTTAATAAAAGGAAATGTCTGAGTACACTACGAGCAATGGTTTTCAGGCTTTCTATATATCTCAGGCATCCTGGGATTTTTATTCCAATATCATCAATCTCTTCAGGCTGCTCTATCAATGATCTGCAACAGCAGAGCTGAAAAGAATGGCAGAGTAATGTTGGGGTTAACTTGGCACAAACACTGCTTGCACTAGTCGTCAGCAGCAAGTCCACCAAGGAAAAGCATGCCACCATTTGGCTTCGTAATCAGCCAACTTAGCAGTAAGGTAATAACTGTATAAGATATCATTGTTTACAAAGAACTTTCACATTTATTGCTTTATCTACTTTAATACTTAATAATACTCTTTCCTAAGCATCAAGGAGATAATTTTAATAAAGTAATATAAAAAGGTCAGGTCCAGAATAAGAAGGAAAAAAAGGAACAATTTTTTACAGTTCTCAGGTCTCAATTATTTATTCCTTAATAGTGTAAGAGCTATTTCCAAAGCTACTTTCACAGAATTTGGTTTAAAATCTTACCCCAAAGCAAAAGCATATGAACAATAAAATATTAGAACACAATGACTGTCATATCTAAACAATTTAACCCTTTGCCACTAAATTAGATTATTTTATACTACAGCAATAGAGTACTACTGTTTCTGAGAGAACAAAATCTTCATGAAGAACTAGAAATCATAACAAATTTGTCTCATTAAAAAAAAATTAAAAAGTAATCTCTTTACCCAATACCAAATTTCCCAGAACACATGGTACAGTGATTCTCACAATAATTATATGACACCAGCCATTATAATAAAATTGGCCTTCAAAAAAGGCCACTGTCTCTTAGGTACAATAGCATGGTCCACATCAAAAATCAAAGGCTACATCCACTTCTATGACATTTATTTAGGAGGGTCTGGCACTGAGATTCTAATTTTAAATGAATGATAAATACAAAAGTTGAACATACTCTTGCTCATTCAACAAAGCTATTAATTTGATGTTTCTTACTGAGGCCAGTTCTTAAGAGTCAGTGCTGTGAAAAAGCAACATCTAAAACACTTCTTAACCAAGAGACTTTTAGAAAATATCAATAAGCCATACCACTGAAACAAATTGAGGGAGGTCATGACACAAAGCAAGAAATACTCTAGTCACCTTCCTTTAGGGACCAAAGTGTGCAACTACTCCTATAAAACTTCATTTACCACAAGAATAAAGTCTCTGTGTATAAATAAAAGAAAGTGAAAAGACTACAACATAAGTCTGGAGCAACCAACATACTACCTATAACTACATAGAAGATACAAAGCACTTTCCTGATATCTTCAACAAAACAAAAGTATTCATAGGTGTTCTATCAGGTTTTTCATCCTTGTGACTAAAACATCTGACAAGTACAACTTGGAGGAGGAAAGGTTTCTTCGGCTCATGTTTTTTAGAGGTTCTGTCCATGGTTGGCCAGCTCTAAGGCAAAAACACCTCTGTGGTAGGGCCTTCAGGCATGGCGGAGAAAAAGCCAATCATGGTGGCCAGAAAGGGGGTGGAGGGATGACAGATATCATCCCCAAGACCACCTACACCTCCTCCAGCCATGCCCCATTACTGAACCTTGCTGTGTTGGAGACCATGCATTCAATGCATGAGCTTTGGGGGATTTTAAATCCAAACCATAATAGTGTGGAAAAATAGCACTGCCTATCATTTTCTATCATGAAAAGAAACTGCAGCTATTTTCAGGCAAGATTCAGGTTGTCAAAAGAGAAAACTGACCACTGACAATTTTGCAAGTTTTTAAAAAATCAATGTTCAAGCAACTCTTCATTCTATGCAACTGGCTAAAGAAATTTTATTAAAGCATGGTATTCTCCCCCCAAATAAAACTGCTAGGAACATGAAAACAGCATACGAATTAACTAGGAAAAAAATAAAAAGAAACTAAAAATGAACTTATCCTCATTATGAAATAGTTGCTCTATTCTATGCTGTGGAATCTCCAGCCAGAGAGTACAATTGCTCAAATATCTTGGATCAAATGAAACTATGAAAAGGGAATAACAACCAAGCAGTCAAATAAATCCTTATGATCAACAGCATGACAAAAAGTTCAGGGTAATTTCTATGTAATCTTGATGTGATAAAAGTCTTTTTAACAGGGCCTTTTTCCTTAGACAAATTTGTCCCCACAGGATTCTATCAAGAAGTGGAGAAAAAGCTGGGCGTGGTGGCACACTCTTGTAATCCCAGCATTTGGGAGGCTGAGACCAGAGGATCCAGGTTCACAGCCAGCCTCAGTTACCTAGTGAGGCACTCCGCAACTCAGTGAGACCTTGTTTCAAAAAAAATTAAGAATAAAAAATAGGGCTGGAGGTATAGTTCGGAGGTATAGTCTCTGAGTTCAATCCCCAGTACCGAAAAAAAAAAAAAAAAAAAAGAAGTGGAGAAAACAAAACTAACAAAAGAATTTGCTAAAATTCTTTTGGAGATAACAGAAAACAAAAAGGGAGGCAGGGGAAAGAAAATGGGCAGATGTCACAGAAAAGCTAGCTTCTGGAAGTCTTACTGGTATAGAATGGAAAGGGAATATAGGATAGCAGAGTATAGAGATAAGAAACAATTTCAGAGTCTTTTTCAATCACAGAAGATGCCATGCTAATGGAATTAACAACCATCAATTCTGAAGGATTATAAAATTCTCCTTCTTTAAAAAAAAAAAAATGGACTCTGAAGTCATACCAAGATTTAAATCTACGCAGTCTACCATTTAATATCTATAAAATTAAAATAGCTGCCACTTTATAGGATTCTTGTGATGATTAAGTAACATAGTGAAGTAGGTTTTCTTAAGTGCATGCCACATAGGGGGTACTCAGTAAAGTAAACTTTCTCTGAATTTTGAATTACTAGCAGTGAGACTAGAAAAAAACATTATCCTCCTAATCCAATATACTCTTACCATTCTGTATGTGCCCTACTGCAGTACTTATCACAATGTTCTATAATTATTAAAGAGTCTGAGCCCATCACTTCACTAAGAGCTCACAAGGAAAGAAGACATTATCTCAATCATTTGCATTCCTCCACTGCTTACTGCCAGAGGGTTTAGCACAATGCAAGTGTTTAGCAAATATTTGTTACTGAATATAAGAATCATTTAAGTGGAAGAATTATTAGGATTTAGGGATTGCCTACTTCATGCCAAACCATAGTAATGATTTTACTTTTTCCAATGCTTTCCACTGATCAGATACAAATTCCTGGAGGTAAGGTATTAAAAAACAAAACAAAACAAAACTTTATCAGTAGTAAAAAAGAATGGGAGGACTTACTGAAAACATGGCCACAATGAGTAGACAAAACAAATGACCCAGCCGGGCATGGTGGCACACGCTTGTAATCCCAGCATTTGGGAGGCTGAGACAGGAGGATCCCGGTTCACAGCAGACCTCAGCTACCTAGTGAGGCACTCCGCAATTTAGTGAGACTCTGTTTCAAAAATAAAGAATAAAAAATAGGGCTGGGGGTATTGCTTGGCGGTAGAATACCCCTGAGTTCAATCCCCAGTACCACCAAAAAAAAAAAAAAAAAAGACCCAATTTTCTACATGTGGATTTATTTACAGGTAGAAGAATTACTCTATTTCATAACCTTTTTTCAAATAATATGCAACAATGGTAAAAATTTGGCAGCAGACATATCTAAGGTCTTAAGCCATCATTTATTTCAATTGCTTTAGAGTTCGCTTGTAAGTAGCACTCACAGTAGGCATAAGAATCACCTGGGAGAGTTTACAAAAAATGAAGATTTTTAAATTTTATCCCCTAATAGGCTAGTAGATCTGAGGTGATGCTCATGAAACTATAGTTTTAATAAGCACCCCCAAGTGATTCTTAATGCAGTTCCACCTACATAGTTTGAAAAAGAATCTCAATATTTTGGTATGGGTTTGGAATGTCCCCCCAAGAGCTCAGATGTTGACAGCATTGTCCCCAATACAGGAAGGTTCACAGGTAGGACATGGCTGGAGGAGATGGGTCACTGGGAGCTGTGGCCTTTCTCTCTAGCTCACTACATATACATCTGCTTCCCACCACCATGACTTGAGCTTAGCTTTCCTCCACAAGTCCTGCCGTTGTGAATCTACCTTGGAGCCAGCACACCATGGACTGAACCTCTGAAACCATAAACCCAAATAAACCTTTCCTCATCAGGTATTTTGGTCATAGCAACAAAAAAGCAGACCAATATACATGATATTCCACTTAATTCCTACAACAATCCTCTGACACACAAAACTATCATTTTACAAATGAGAAAAATCTAAGTTATTCAAAGGGCTTGTTTTATTAAAGGAAACCTCTTCAATAAAACATACCCGCAGGATTTGGATACGTCCATTTACTCTAAAACTTGTGCCCTACTTACAGATCAATAAATTATCAGCCTGAGGCCAATGAATCCCCTCAGAATGTATACGTTAAAACAAAGCCTTTAAAAGTTGTTTTAACTAGCCGGGCATGGTGGCGCACACTTGTAATCCCAGCCTTTGGGAGGCTGAGACTGGAGGATCCGGGTTCAAGGCGAGCGTCAGCTATCCAGTGAGGTACTCTGCAACTTAGTGAGACCCAGTTTCAAAATGAAGAATAAAAAACAGGGCTGGGGGTGTAGCTCGGAGGTAGAATGCCCCTGGGTTCAATCCCCAGTACTGCCAAAAAAAAAAAAAAAAAAGTTGTTTTAACTAATAAGGATTTAACCTGATCATCTCATGTTAATTAGAAGCTCTGATTGGCAGCTTTAGATTTCTTGATTAAAGACCTAAAATAAGTTTGAGCAGTCTTTCAATAATAAAGTTGCTCTGGGTAAAAGATCAGAAAGTCCTATTTGCTGAACATATTATTGAAAATATTTGAATTAGTGTATATACAAGTTATTGTCATTTCTTCTTTAAATTCAAAAGTCATCTGCCAAATAAAAAACAACTTTTCAAGCTGGGAGTGGTGGTACACGCTTGTAATCCCAGTTCTTGGGAGGTTGAGACAGGAGGATCTGGGTTCCCAGCCAACCTCAGTTACTTAGTGAGGTTCTCTGCAACATAGTGAGACCCTGTTTCAAAATAATTTAAAAAAAAAAAACAAAAACATAGGACTCGGGGTGTAGCTTGGAGATAGAATGCCCCTTATTTCTCCTTTATTAAATCTTGAATAAAGGTCACCAGGTTATCAAGGAAATTATACAGTACACACAGAAGTAAATGGTAAGTACTTGTCCTGAAGAAGCAGACAAATACTTTTAAAAAATACAAAGACTAACTGATCCTGTCAGTAGTCACTCTTTGGCAGCATCAATCTTTAGTAGCCTTAAATCCAGAAGAAAATCAGAAAATAGCTCTTACAATGCTGCATTATCTTATTCTAGTCCTTAGTGAGAATAATACCAGAATCAAGCCTCTACATATTTTCTAATGGATTAGGTGTGCTTGGGGCATACCACATTAGCACCATATCAGGAGGCACATACCATCAATGTCTTTTTACTAGTGATGATGACCTTGATCACTTGGTGAAGGTGCTGTCTGCTGCACTCCTCCACTGTAAGCTTACTGCCTTTCTCTGTGTAATTAATGATTATCTTGGGGGATGACAGTCTGGTGGCACATCACACATCCTTTGATGCTGCATACTGTCTTTTGAAAAACCAAATACCCCCAGTGTAATAGCTCTCCCAATTTTTCTTTCTCCTGAAATATGCACTGAAGATAATCGTACTCCTTAACCAAACTCCTTTTCCTATAGCACAGCATTCACTTAATTTTTGAGCATCAGTTCCCACTTCCTTGATTTCATATTAATTCAGGGAAGTGGGAACTGATACTCAAAAAATAAGTAAAATTGATTAAAGTTATATTGTAATAGTAAAAATTAAATCCAGGTCATCCAATGCTCAAGTTTAGTATACTTTCAAGCCTATAAAAGTAGAAGTGAATCAAGCCATCTGTATTCCAAAATAGATTCATAAAAATTACTCAGTCCAAGAGAACCACATATTTTGAGTAAGAGTTTTTGAGCCTTTCAATATAAACTACAAAAACACCTTTTAAGATAAAACTGCTTCATTGTGCCTAAGACAAAAGGCTACCTGAGACACAAATCATCTAAAATGAGTAAAAAGAGAGTCAGAACTTCCCTAGGAAAAAAATCAAATCAGGAAACTAATAGCAAACATTTAAGCACTTCAACAGATTTATCACAATATGAAGTAATAAATGGATTAACAGCAGCTGCTACTTTTGCAGAAATAAAAAGAAAATTTCCTGCCCCCTCCGTTTTTTTAACTAGTTTATTCTAAATATGAAACAGACTGAAACTGAAAAAAGCAGGGAAGCATGATTTTTCTAATTAATAAACAAGAATATGAAGACTAAATCTCTAACAACATATTTGTGTTAGAAATTTTGCTTATTTAGCTAAAGTATAATATTTTGCCTTTTATAAATAGAAAAAGTGTTGTGTCCTAATAAAAACAGAATTAAAGAAAAATATCCAACATGTATTTAAATATCTTTGATGATTGCTGTCCAACGTCATGAAAAACCAACTCTGAAACAGTTCTTATGAAAATAGCAAAGTAGCACACTGCTCTCCATTTCCCAATCTGAACAACTTCCAAAGATACTTGACAGTAATTATAGACCAGTACAAGTTTTTCAAATAGTGAATAATTAATTTTTAGCTTATAACTACATAAGTAAAGTGCTGTTTACAGCTAATATAACAAGGAACATCCCTGAGAGAAAAGTATATTCCAACCAATTATAACTAATTAAAATCAAATCTATATTGGTTTTCCTATTTGCCCCTCTTTTCCCTCCTCTAAAAACTAGCTTAACATCCCCCAACCCTCTCCCTACAAAAAATAAACTTTTGAGAACTTAGCAATGCCATCCAAATAGGGCAAGTCCAGGTCCACCTCTCCAGTAAGGAAGAGTATTATCAGAACAACTGGGTCAATTCACAAAGCAGAGTCACTCAGCATTTTTTCCAACAAAGCTCTGTTAGAAGAGATGTTTAACCAGGCTTATTTAAATATGGGTTATTAGAATGAAACATTTTTGTAAAAAAGGACTCAGTTCCAATGTCACTGCCTAAGAAGTATGGCTGGTCCCTTGTTAGTGAATCATGGAAAAACACACTAGGATAGTCCATAACAGAGCAGAATATCTCCCACATTGCTTACTCATTACTTATGATGTCGAAAGCAAAGAAAGACATAAAGGTAGAAAACAATTTTTCTTGAAATATAACTTTGATCCTTAAGAAACACCTACATCCCCCAAATTTGCCCTTTTTCAGATTGTCATCTCCAACCAGATATTTCAAATGAAATGGAAGTCAATTAAGTAATTACACAGATTATTTATAAAATTAGATATTTTACCAGGCTATATTCAGAAAGCAATGTTCTTGAGTGAAAACAAAACATGCTGTTTTAATTGAAAAAATCATCTAGGCTGAGAAAGTAAAATCAATTGTTAACACTACTCTTTTTCCTCCAGTAACAAAGAAAAATGGTAATTGTTTTTTCATGAGAAACATCTATGAAACTCTTTAATATGGTAAAAAGGTCGGACATGAAAAATGCCACAGGCAGCTATGGAGGGGCTTAGCAAGGTAGGGAAGGGACGATCTAGGAAAAGTCTCCCATTTCATGTTCTTTGCCCAAGAGTCCCCTACTCATCACCTATAAGCGCACCATCTTCTAGGCTGGTATACTAAACTGAGGAAAGAAACAGAATCCCACAGCCTGGCATAGTAGTCCACTTTTGTAATCCCAGTACTTGGGCAGCTGAGACAGGAGGATCACAGGTTCATGGCCAGCCTCAGCTACTTAGTGAGACCCTGTTTCAAAATAAAGAATAAAAAACAGGGCTGGGAACATAGCTTGGAGGTAGAATGCACTGGGTTCAATCCCTGGTACCACCAAAAAGGGGGGGGGAAGTGAAGAGAAAGAGAAGGAGGAGAAGGAGGAGGAGGAGGAAGAGGAGGAGGAGAGAAGGAGGAGGAAGAGGAGGAGGAGAGAAGGAGGAGGAGGAGGAGGAGAGAAGGAGGAGGAGGAGGAGGAGGAGGAGGAGGAGAGGGAAACAGAATCCCACAAAAGTGGAATGTACCTCAGGGCTTGGTGGCAAAAGTGTCTGTGGTAGAAAGGACTGCCCTGGACTAGTCTCTCCTTACCTCACTACCACACCCTCAGACTACACCCTCTATAGAAGAGTGAGTTAAAACCATCAGCTACATTCACAGAAGAAAAAAGATCTAGAAAAAGCTGAAAAAGAATTAGGAAAAATCCACTGGTGGGCATTATATTAAAAATAAATGACATGGGAAAAGCTGCTCAATTCAACCTTGAAAAAACGGACAAAAACATACGGCAGAAAGAAAAAAACATACAAAAGCCAAACCAGGAACTATAACTGGAAGAAAACCTAAGGGCGGAAAATAATTTCTTCCAAGAATAAGGTGCTATAGAAGAACTTAATAACATGAAATAAAACAGGAGTCCAAATATAAGATAATAAAATAACAAATTTTGGGGGGAGAGTTATTTGGTTCCTGTTATTTACTTCCCATGGCTGCGGTAACAAATTGCCACAAACTAGATGGCTTTAAACAACAAACGTTATTCTCTCAGTCCTCAAGACCAGAAGTCCAAAATCAAGATGTCAATAGGGATATACTCGTCTGGAAACTTGTGCGAGAGAATCCAACCTTGCCTCCTCTAGCTTCTGGTAACTGGCAGCATTATTTGACTTGTGTCCTTGTAGCTTTATCATTCCAATTTCTGCCTGCTTAGCTAAATTCTCCTCTTACGTCTATTCTCTTTTGTATTTTTAAAAGATACACTGTCACTTAGGTAGGCATGGTGGCGCATGCCTGTAATCCCAGTACTTGGGAAGTTGAGACAGAAGGATCACAGGTTCGAAGCCAGCCTCAGCAACTCAGCAAGACTCTCAGCAGCTTAGCAAGACCCTATTTCAAAATAAAAAATAAAAAAGGGCTGGGGTGTCATTTGGAGGATTAGGATTTTATTTATTGGATTAGGGGGCATTCTACAATGCCCCCCCCCCGGCTCAGTCACCAATACCAAAATAAAAGGACATCTACCACTGGATTTAGGTCCCACTGATATAAGCTAGGATGATCTTATTTCAAGATTCTTAACTGCAATCTGCAAAAAATAATTTTCCAAATAAGGTAACATTTATAAGTGCAGGGATTTGACATGGATATTGTTGCTAGCTGAATGTTTGAGTCCCTCTAAAACTAATACATTGAAGCTCTAAACCCCAATGTGATGGCATTAGAACGGAGGGCCTTTGGCAGGTAATTAAGTTTAGATTATGTCCTGAAGGTGCATCTTCCATGATGGGTTTAGTGCTCCTTGTAAGAGGAATAGACCTCACAGCTTCCTCTTTCTAGTATGTGAGCATGCAGTGAGATGGCCATCCTCAAGCAAAGAGTAAAGTCTGATACCTAGCTCCTGGAATTTCCAGCCTTCAGAACTATGGGAACTATGCACCTATTGTTTAAATCACCCAGTCAATTGGACTGTGTTGTAACAGCCTAAGCTAACTAAGAGAGATATCTTTAGAAGGCCCTAGACAATTCTCAATTTGCTTCTTAGTTCAACAAAACAATCATAAATCTAAAAACTAAAAGCAGCAAAGAATAGGAGACACATGGTAAAAAATGAATGGCAGGGAGAAAAGAAAACCACAGTGAATGCAGAGGAAACCAATGAAGAGTTGAAAGTAATTCTGGAAAGGATGACAAATGTGATGATGATTTAACATAAGGATAATTAGGATTCCAAAAGTGAATTCCACAAAGGAATAGAAAAATATTCAAAGATACAAGTTTCCTTGAAATTGAGAAAACTGTACTAGCAAGATAAAAATGAATCTACCAGACACCCAAACTGGGGTTTGGGGTGGGGGCGGGAAGTAAGGAAGAGGGCAGTAAGCCCCAACTCCTAAGTCAGCCTAGGAATCATCAGAATAAACAACCAATAATCTATAGTGTTCTGTGCTGCTGAACTATGAGATTCTGTAAATTAGGTATTAACTGCATTTGCATTACTATACTTTAAGGAGTTTATTAGTAAGTAATCCCATTGTAAGTTGAGCATCTACACTAAAAAAATAAAATAAAATAAAATAAAATAAAAAAGAAGGAAGCTCTCAGGGTTAACAAGGCGTACAAGAAAACTACACATTCTAAAACATAAGTTTTCATTTCTTTGGTACTGAGGATCAAAACCTGGCCTGACACATGCTAAGTAAATGTTCTACCACAGAGCTACCCCATTCCAATGAATATTATTATTATTTTTTAAGATACTGGGAATTAAACCCAATGCCTCGCTCATGCTAGGCAAGCATTCTACCACTGAACTACATACCCAGCTGGTTTTGTTTTTTTGAGACAAGGTCTTGCTAAGTTGCCAAGCTGACTTGGAACTTGCAATGCTCTTTTGCCTTGGCTTCCCAAGTAGCTAGGATTAAAGACGTGTACCACCCTACCCAGCAAATATAATTTTTTAAAAGCCTCAAAAGTATTCCCCAAATTAAGCAATGTAAAAAAAAAAATCATTGAATAATGAAAAATTTGCTAGGGACAATGAGAAAGTAACTGCCAGGAAAAGAGCAGAGAAAGATAAAGTTAAGGAGAGACTAAAATATATAATCTCCAGTAACAGGTCTTGACATAGTGCCAGAGACATTGTAAAATTAATACAAAGGGGTCTGCAAATCATTAATCAACCACTGGTGGATTATATATTACATATTGACTTTTTTTTTTTTTTTTTTTTTTTTTGCGGTACTGGGGATTGAACTCAGGGGCATTCTACTGCCGAGCTACACCCCAGCCCTATTTTTTATTCTTTATTTTGAAACCGAGTCTCACTAAGTTGCAGAGTGCCTCACTAGGTAGCTGAGCCTGGCCGCGAACCCGGATCCTCTGGTCTCAGCCTCCCGAATGCTGGGATTACAAGCGTGCGCCACACGCCCGGCTACATATTGACTTTTAAATATGAGGTGCTGCTTAATAAAGCATAAGAATGAGCCGCAACAACCAAGCCCTGCTCTTTGACCCAGTATTTCCCTTTCTAAAAATGTGGCAAAATAAAATAATAAGAAACTAAGAAAAATAATTTACATAGATATTTATTGAGGCTCTATGTTCAATATCAATAAATTAGAGCCAATCAAGATGCTTAATAGCAAGAAAATCATTAGGTAAACTATGATATGCTCACACTAAACAGAATATTAAGCAGCCAGTAAAATTGCATTTCCAAAGTATTTAATGTTATAAAATATCCATTATCATAAGGTAACATGAAAAAGCAGGCTGAAAACTGTGTGGTCCCAATTTTGAAAACAAACGCTACACAAACACATCAAAAATAAAAAAATTTTCTTTGGATAGTGTAATTTTCAAGTTATCCACAATGAGCATGTATAATTTTTAAGGATAAATTTGCTTAAAGTTCTAAAAATATATTTTTTCAACAGAAGTATTCTTGCTATAATCTAACATTTCTTCACTAATTTCTAAAAAATCCAGTATGCTTACAGAACTGTTTAAACTAAAATTTTGCAAAGATCTATTTCTTGAATGACTTATCCTTAGTTCTAAAGTAGAATATAGTCAGCATTAGCAGGATATGGATTGAGTGCCTCATTCACTGCCAACACTGAGCCTTCAATTAAGTAGATTCTTGTATTCAGCACAGAGAAGAGTGACAAGAAAATAACTTGGTTAGAGCATGGCTATGACTTATGTTTAAAAGATTTCCTAAAGGTTCTGTCTTTACTCAGTTATCTCACTGTTTGTTTAAATTTAAATTTAAAAAAAAAAATCAGTGAAGCATCATTACTATTTTACAAATAAAGAAGTGGCCAGCCTAGAGCCTTATCACATCACAACTACAATCTGCTGAAGTAGACTTACTGGAACAAAATCTTGTTCCTCACCAACAAACTATTTAAAAGCTTCCAGACTATGCCTGTAAGTCCACTAATCCTTCCAGCCTGCAAGAGACTATTAGGACTAAATCTACGACACCTTATTTCCTCTTGCTCTGGAATCAGCAAACTCTACTTTCTGACCTTAAAGAAAATATAATTTCTCCAAAGAAGTTATTTTCACAAATCCCACAGAGGTTGACATTATTTGGTCTTTTCACTCATCCTGTTTGTTCCCTATTGCCACTTCAGAACTATTATACTCTGTCAGTCATCTTTAAAAAAAAAAAAAAAAAAACCCACTCACTTGAGTTCTGTTATGTTTTAAAATGTCTCCTAGACCTGATTCATCAGATAAGGCAGTCATGTTCAGAGGACAGACCTGGTTGCTGGGGAAAGGTCCCTGGGGGGGGGGGGGGCATGGACAGGGGCAATGCTTTCTCTCAGCTAGGACATGTTTCCCTGGGCTGGCAGCTGCCACTTCCATCTGCTCTCTCCCCTGTTGCCAAGATCTGACACAAGCTCTTACCCTCTGTCTCTCTCTGCTCCCCACCATTATACCCTGAGAACCTGTAGTCCTGGTTCCCCTTGGAAGCCAACCTAATAAGGACTGAAATCTCAGGAACTGTGAGCAACTTCTTCCTAAGTTTTGCATGACAGGTGTTTTGATTCACAAGGTCCTTCTATGCTGGCTTCTCCACTACCTACCTCTACATGTTGAAGTTCTTCTGGGCTTGGCCCTAGATTCCCTTCCTCTTCTCTCTTCTGTCTGCATACTCTCCCCAGATTATTTTATGAATTCCTAGAACTTTAAATACATGTTATTTACTTAAATTATTATCATTTGAGTGCCATTAGTTCTCACATTTATTTCTGTAACCCAGATCACTCTTTGGACCTTTAGAGATTCGACTTTTCACTTGAGTTCCACTTCTCTATCTCATTCCCCTGATTAAAACTCTTCAATGGTTTCCGCATGAACCCGAAAGATCTGGTTTCATTCTCATCTCATACCATTCTTCCCTTTCTCACTATCCTTCAGGCACAGTAGGCTCCTTTCACTTTATTAAACAAACAAAGTTCCTTGTCACTTCATCTGTGGAATGAAACACAGATAAAAATTTCTTAAAAAGAAAAAAAAAAAAAGAAGCAATAATTACATTCTTAAATCAACCTACTGAAACCCACTAAATGCTGGTTGAATAACTCTTAGAACAAATAGTACAAACCTGAGTTCTGGGGCCAGGAAGCAAGGCCCTACAATGAAAGAAGGCTGAGAATAAAAAAGAAGGTAAGGGCTCATTAAAGTCTGTGAGTTGACAGGACTCTGCCACCTCCTAAATTTCTTTATGCCATGCCCCCAACTTATGCCCTTACCAAAGAGGTAGAACAGAGAGTAAAGTGTAAGAAGAGAAGAACTCTTCACAACCAGCAGAGTAAAGTATAAAAAGAGAAGAGCTCTTCACAACCAGCAAAGAGTTGGGCATGTTACTATTCATACTTCTTAGTCCCACCAATCCCACAATGCAGTTATCATCCTGTTTCACAGGGAATAATTAACTATAAGCCTATAGAAGGTAAGAAATGTTTGCATTTTTTGCTGCAATTTTCTATATACAGTAAGAGCTCAATTATTTGTTAGATGAATATTTAAATCAGTAAATGAATGAATAAATGAGCAAAATAAATTCTAGTACTAAGACCTTTCCCAACCATTCCAGACTACAGTTTATTTCTCCTCTGGATTCATACTGTCTCACCCTACGCTATCCAATATAACAGTGACTATATGAGGATATAAAACACTTAAAAGTGCCTAGTCTGACTTGAAATGCGCTGCAATGGCTAAAAGATTGAAGACTTAGTAAAAAAATAATGAAATAAGGAATGCAAAAATCTCAATTTTTATATGGTTATTTAATGAAATAAATATTTTTAGATATAGGACTAAACCAAATACATTACTAACATTAATTTCATCCACTTCTTTAACTAATTATAATTATTAGTGAATGTTAATTGTACAAAATAGGTTTAATTGTGACAATTCTATATATACATATACAACAAACTTTGATCATATCCACTCTCCCTATTATCTTCTCTTACTCCCTCTTTCCCTGATTCTCTGGTCCCCTTCCTTTTGTATTTTCATGAAACCTTTCCACCCCACCATAGATTCCACATATGAGAGAAAACATGCAACACGTGTCTTTCTGGGCCTGACTTATTTAGCTTAACATGATAATCATCAGTTTCAGCCATTTTCCCACAAATGACATGATTCCATTCTTCTTTGGGGCTGAATAATATTCTATTGAGTATATGTAATACTTTTTTTTTTTTTAATTTATCCACTGGTGGAGCATCTAGGCCGATTTCAAAACTTGGTTATTGTAAATAGTGCCACACTAAACACAGGTAGACAGTACCTCTATAGAATAACTTTGATTCCTTTTGATATATACCCAAGAGTAGTAGAGCTGTGTCCTATGGTAGTTCTACTTTTTAGTTTTCTGAAGAATCTCCATACTGTTTCCCATAGTATTGCTTTTAATTTTTTTTAAGTGGCTGCTATACTTTTCATCTTAAATGACCCCCAACAGCCATATGTTGAAGGTTTATTCCTCAGAGTGAAGCTAATGGAAAGTTGTAGAACCTTTTAAGAAGTGGAACATGGTGAGAGGTCTTTGGGGGAAGAGGTCATTGGGGGAAGGGGTATGCCCTCAAAGGGGATAGTGGGACCCTAGCCTCCTCTTCTTCTCTTTAATTTCTCACCATGAGGTGAACAGTTTTGCTCAGCCATGCACTCCCATCATAATGTGCCACCAAAAGCCAAAAGAAAAAGTCCAACCAATCATGGATTGAAACCTATTAACACTGTAAGCCAAAATAAACCTTTCCTTTTAGCCAGGTGTGGTGGCGCACACTTGTAATCCCAGTACTTGGAAGGCTGAAAGAGGAGGGTCTGGGTTCATGGCCAGCCTCGGTTAGTTAGTGAGCCCCTCCGCAACTCAGTGAGATCTTGTTTCAAAATAAAGAATAAAAATAGGACAGGAGTGTAACTCAGAGGTAGAATGCCCGAGTTTAATCCCCAGTTCCTCAAAAAAAAAAAAGAAAGAAAGCTTTCCTTTTTAAAAGTTGATAATAGCAGGTATTTATTACAGTGAAAATTTCAGTTATAGATGTGGATTGCAATATATTTTTACTGAAGAGCACTAACTTTACAATCCATTTGGCAGCATATAAATTTCTATTTCATACCCTCTATTATGTGATTTATTTAAATATTCATATTCAACTGTGTATGTTCCCTTAGGGTGTGGAGTTCCCAAGACTTAATAAAATCAAAATATGAACTAAATGCTATTTATTTATTTTTGTGGTACTGGGGATTAAACCCAGGGGCATTCTACCTCTTAGCTATGCCCCAGCCCTATTTTATTTTAATTTTGAAACAGTATCTCACTAAGTTGCTGAGGGCCTTACTAAGTTGTTGAGGTTTCAAACCTATAATCCTCCTGTCTCACCCTCCCAAGTACTGGAATTAGTCACATACCATAAAACCTGGCTTTGAATGCATTTTTTTTTAAACAGTAAAGTTATAATTCACATGTAATTTACCCACCTAAAATATATACTTCAATGGCTTTTCAATGCATAGACTTGTGCAACCATCACCCCAACCAATTTCAGAACATTTTCATTATATCAAAAAGAAACTGCACTCAACAGCTGTCATCTCCTAATCCTTCCATCTCTCCAATCCGAAGGAAACACTGACCTACTCCATCTCCATGGATTTGCCTATTCTGGACACTTTGTATGATTGGAATTATATAATATGTGGTATTTTGTGGCTTCTTTCATTAGAATGTTTCCAGGTTCAACTATATTGAAGCATGTTTTGTATGGTTCATTTCTTTTAACTGCTGAACATATTCCATTGTATAGAAATACCACATTTTGGGCTGGGCATGGTGGCATTCGCCTGTATTCCTAGTACTTGGGAGGCTGAGACAGGAGGATTACAGGTTCATGGCTAGCCTCAGCAACTTAGCAAGGTCCTCTGCAACTTACTGAGACCATGTTTCCAAGTAAAAAGTAAAAGAGAGCTAGGGTGTGGCTCAGAGGCAGAATAGGATATAAAACATATATATATCCTACTCATCAGCTGATCAACATTTGGGTTGCTTCAATTTGGGGCTATTATGAATAATGTTGCCATGAGCATTTGTGTTTTGTGTACATGAAAATATAGGTATATGCTTAGTATAATTGCTGGATTAAATAGTAACTCTATATCTAACTGTATGAGGACTGACTAGATTGTTTTCCAAAACTGTAGCACCATTTCAATCTTAGTTTTTGAGTTGCAATTTTTTCACACCCTCACAAATACATTACAAACTGCCTTTTTTATTCTAATCATCCTGGTGGATGTTAAGTGGCATTTTGTGGTTTTGATTCAGATGGCTTCAATGGTGACTCAATGTTGAACATTCTTTCTGGCCCTTATTAACAATTTGTATATTTTCCTTATAGAAATGTCTATTTAGTCCTGTGCCAATTTTTTGAGTTGCCTTTTTATTTTTCATTTTAAAAGCTCTTTATATATTATATATTATATATATTATATATATTATATATATTATATTATATATAATATTATAATATTATATTAATATAATATTAATATAATATATAAAATTATTATATTATATATAATATTATAATATATATTATATTTTATTATATTATATATATTATATATATTATAAATACAAGTTCTTTGTAAGATACATGATTTACAAATAGTTTCTCCCTTTTTATGGGTTGTCAAGTCTCTTTCATGATGGTGCTTTGAAACACAAATATTTTTATTTTTCATAACACTCAATTTATCTATTTTTTCATTTGTTGCTTGTGTACATGGTGTATTATATCTAAGAAACCACTACCTAAACCAAGGTCATCACGATTTACTGCTCCTAGGGTTCTACAGTTTTAGCTCTTGTATTCAGGTATTTGTTACAGTGACAGAAAGCTAACTAACATGGTAATGATTCCATTTTGAGATAATTTAAGTGACTGGAGTGATCTACAAGCAAAGGAATGCAAAGGCTGCTGGCAAACACCAGAAGTTACAAGAGGCAAGGGAAGATTATTTCCTGTAGCCATCAGAGAGAGAACTGCCTTGATTTTGAACTTCCAGCTTCTGGAACTGAGGAACAATAAATTTCTGTTATTCTAAGTCATTTAAGTTTTTATTATTTTGTTATAGTAAGTTCTAGGAAACTAATACAAGAGCCACTGTGTTTCCATAGAAATTTAGGATCAGTTCATCAATTTCTGCAAAAAGGCAACTGGAATTTTGTTAAGGAATTAAATCAATAGATCAATTAGGGGAGCAATGCCATCTATACAATATTAAGCTTTTCAAGCCTTCTTATCCATGAACATAGAATGTCTTTCCATTCATTTAGGTCTTTTTTTTTTAAACATTGTTTTGTAATTTCTAGAACATATGTTTTATTTTATTATGTAATATAATATATATTTATGTAATTTCTAGAACATATATTTTATTTTATTATGTAATATAATATATATTTATATATATATTTATATATATATATATATTGTTGTTGTTGTTGTTAAGTGTATTCCTACATGTCTTTCCATTCATTTAGGTCTTTTTTTTTTTAACATTGTTTTGTAATTTCTAGAACATATGTTTTATTTATATATATATATATATATATATATATATATATATATTGTTGTTGTTGTTGTTAAGTGTATTCCTACATGTTAAGTGTATTCCTACATTCCAATATATATATATATTGTTGTTGTTGTTGTTCAGTGTATTCCTACATTTTTAAACTCCTTTTCATACTATTTTAAGTAGGATTGTTTCCTTAATTTTAGTTGGCTCATTAATACTGAAGAGAAATGCAATTGATTTTTATACTCTGATACTGTATCTTGAAACGCTGCTGGAACTCATTTATTAGGCTCTAATAGTTTTTTTTTTTTTTTCTTTTGATGGACTTCTGGGGATTTCCTATATACCTTGGCAAAGAGATAGCTTTAATTATTTACTAATCTGGATGCCTTTTATTTTTTTGCTTGCCTAATTGCCCTGGCTAGAACATGTAGTACAATGTTGTCTGGAAATAATAAAAATGGATCCTTGTCTTGCTCCCAACCTTAAAAGTCAAATCATAAAACTTCATATTTCATTCTGAAGTAGGATATGAGGTCAGGGTTTTTCACAGATGCTCTTTATCAGGCTGAGGAAGTTCCCTTCTATTCATAGTTTGCTGAATATTTTTAGCATGAATAGAATTTTTTTTTTTAACATCTTTGTATTCTATACAATGTGTAGTTCACTGGTGTTCTGTGATATGTTGAATGACTCAAACTGGTATCAGGTACAACTTATCAAAGAAAAGACCTTTTTTTCTTTAATTTAGCAGGAAAAAATAGAAATACCACCATATTCTAAAAATTCAGAAGATGTCCTCATTAAGAATATGCTGTTAAACTAACAATGATCACTAGTTTTTACTGCTTTTTTTATTTTTAACATCCTCAGGATATTACCAATTCAATTATTCTATGGGAAGAAGGTACCAAGACTCATTTAATTATTAAATGAATCTAACAGGAAATTTTTAGAAAGAAAAAAAAAATGAAACCCAGCTGATTTAGGGAAGAAGATAGTTAGACAGGAATTAAAATAATAGTATATTGCAATAAATGTTTCAAAATCAGTTAGACATATAAGTTTCTCAACATAGAAACAGAAATAAACTGAAAGTCAAATTTGCTTTGGGTGATAAAACCCAAACTTCGTAGTAACTCAGTAGTATAGCAATTTCTACCCATGCACCAAACAATTATCATCTCAATATCCTGTTTCCTAAATACACAGAAATACTGAATATAAGAGAAGCATAGAGATACCCTTTATTCATTAGCAAGTACTTGAAGGAAACAAGGAACCCTGAAGAATTCTTGTTTATTCCCTTAGCCTACCCAGCACTAACTTGAAAAATAGACAAGTATTTCTTAATTATAAGTGTTTCCTCCATCCAAACTATGAAAGAAAGAATCAAGTGGCAAGATGAAGAAAAATAGTAATTTAAAACTAATAGTTTATCCATAGCAATTAAGAAACATGTGCTGTTCTATCTGTAAGTTCTATGACATTTTGAATAAGTGAAGAATACTACCTTAAAGGACTCAAACTCTTATTAGAAAGAAAACTCAAATAAAAATAAAATGATTCTAACATGGGCATGGTGGTGCATGATTGTAATCTCAGTACTTGGGAGGCTAAAACAGGAGGATCACTGGTTTGTGGCCAGCCTTAGCAACTTAGCAGAGGCCCTCAAGCAGCTTAGTGAGACCCTTGTTTCAATATAAAATAGGGTTGGAAGGTAGAATGTCCCTGGGTTTAATCCCCAGTACCAAAAAAAAATCTAAATGCATAAGAAGATAGTATGTGCTATATCATATGCAAAGAAATGAAAAAGCACTATAGCTGTTTTTTCACCATCATCTTACACACATAACCTTTGGTCTTGAGCAAATGAATATGTTTCTTGATTTTAGAAAATAATAAAACTAATAATGGGTATGCTGAATATAGTTTTTTATACTTCGTGCATTTTTTTTTTTTTTTTTTTGTACTAGGGATTGAACCCAGGGGCATTCTATCTCCGAGCTACACTCCCAGTCCTATTTTTTATTCTTTATTTTGAAACAGGGTCTAACTAAGTTGCAGAGGGCCTCACTGAGTAGCTGAGTGAATACTTTTTCTAGCCAAGCATGGTGGTGCACACTTGTAATACCAGTACTTGGGTGGGTGAGACAAGAGGATCTGGGTTCGCCGCCAGCCTCAGCTACTTAGTGAAGCCCTCTGTAACTTAGAGAGACCCTATTTCAAAATAAATAATAAAAAAATAGGACTGTGGGTGTAGCTCGGAGGTAAAATGCCCCTGGGTTCAAGCCCCAGTACCGCAAAGGAAAAAAAAAAAAAAAAAGAATACTTTTTCTACTTGAGGAAACTGACATAACTCGTCCCAGGTCACAGAGAGTAAATGGCAAATACACAATCCAAATAAAAGAACTGGCCTATCCCAAGGTCCAAACTCTTTTAAAATGTTTCCTCCTACTCAGCTATTTTTAAAGGCATAAAGTCAAAATATTACTTATGATAACCCCAGGTTTCTTGTTTGATTTTATTTATCACAATTCACGTTTAAGAGTATGTTGCTGAAAGAGAACATCAAAAAGACATGGCAATGGCAGATGAGGTGGTGCATGCTTGTAATCCTAGTACTTGAAAGGCTGAGAGAGGAAGATCACAGGTTTGGGACCAGCCTCAGCAACAGAGTGAGACTCTCAGCAACCTAGCAAAGATCCTGTTTCAAAATTTAAAAATAAAATAGGGCTAGGGGTGTAGCTCAGAGGTATAATGTCTCTGGGTTCAATCCCCAGTGTGTCTGTCTGTCTGTCTGTCTGTCTGTCTGTCTGTCTTATCTTTCTCTCTCTCTCTCATACACACACACACACACACACACACACACACACACACAAAGACATGACAGTATTTTTGAAAACTGGTACTGTATACCCACATTCAAAAACTGAATAGACAATAAATTTAAACACAAAAATTAAGTGTTTAAAAATCAACTCAAGATGTATCATAGACTAAAGGAAACTATAAAATTTGTCTAAAAGATAACATAAGAGAAATCTAAATGACCTTGGGTTCAATGATGACTTTTTAGAATATCAAAAGTGGTTCATAGAAGAAAAATTAAGTAGACCTTCACTAAAATTAAAACTTTCGGTTCTGCAAAAGACAGCAGAATTTAAAAAAACAGACTCAAAACACCTGTAAGACACATATCTAATAAAGAATTTGAATTCAGAATATACAAAGAACTCTTAAAACTCAATAGTAAGAAAAGAACTCAATTAAAAAGTGGGCAAGCCAGATGTGGTAGTGCATACCTGTAATTCTAGTACTTAGGAAGCTGAGATAGGAAGATGCCATGCTCCAGGCTAGCTTCAGCAACTTAGCAGGATCCTAAGCAACTTTAGTGAAATCCTATTTCAAAATATAAAATAAAAAAGGCTGGGGCTGTAGCTTGAAGGTAGAATGCCCCTTCAATCCTTAGTACCAAAAAACAAACAACAACCCAAAAAAAAGTGGGCAAAAATCTGATACCTCATCAAAGACAGACTGATGGCAAACAAGCAAATAAAAAGATGCTAAATATCGTATGTCATTGGAGAATTGCAAATTAAAACACCAAGATACCACCACATGCCTATGAGAATGGCATAACACCATGGGCTAGTGAGCATGGGAAGCAACCAAGGACTCTTACTCCCTTTGGTGGGAATGTACAATTGTACAGCCACTTTGGCAGACTGCTTGGCAGTTTCCTACAATGCTAAACAGTCCTACCATACAATCCAGCAATGACACTCAGATCTTTACTCAAGTGAAAACATGTCCACACAAATCCTGCACATAGATACAGTAGCTTTATCCATATTTGTCAAAAAGAAGAAACGAGAGACTGAGACCAGAGGATCCGGGTTCACAGCCAGCTGCAACTTAGTGAGACTGTCTCAAAATAAGAATTAAAAAAAAAAAAAAAATAGGGCTGGGAGCGTAGCTCAGAGGTAGAATGCCCCTGGGTTCCATCCCCAGTGACACATACACACACACACACACACACACACACACACACACACACTCACACACAAGCAGCTATGTTGCACTTCAAAAGAAACCAAACATGGTACATCCACATAATGGAGTATTACTCAAGGATAAAAAGAAAGAGATATTAAGCCAAGAACAGCCACAGAGGAACTTTAAATGTATATTACTAAGTGATATAAGTAAGTCTAAAAGTGACTCCACTTTTTGACATCCTGGAAAAAACAAAAACCAATGAGAGAGTAACAAGTTCAGTGGTTATCAGGCAGTTAGGTGGGAGAGTGACTAAGTAGAGTATGGGACTAGGGAGGCAGTAAAATTATTCATACATATAATAAGAGGTACCTAACATTATTAGCTGTTGAAACCCATAGAGTTGTAACAACAAAACCTATGGGTCTTAATGGCAATAAAGAATAATTATAATAAATGAAGTATTGCTTCATCAACTGTAAAAATTTAGCACACTAATGCAAAACAACACTAGTAAGTGAAATATGGATGGTGGAAGGGATTATACAAGAACTCAGTACTTTCGGTTTACATTTTCTGTAAACCTAAAACTGCTCTAAAAATAATCTATTAATTTAAAAGAAAGAACAGGCATGGCAGCACAATGGTTCCAAGCCATAGAACAGTGTACCACTTGGAAAGTTTATTCATTATTAAAATTTTAAGGGGACAGAGTGGTGGGTTTATGGGTTTGGTCTGTTTTTCTCTCTTCACATTTCTGGGACTTACCCCAACCCTAACTAAAAATAAAAATTGGGGGGAGGGGGATCCAAGCTGTATGTTTATCCAGCTCCGTGATTTTACTGTTGGTATGATGAAAAAGAGATAGGAACTTCTGGGTTAAACAGACTGATTTGCCTGTTGTTAACTGCCAGACAGACTAGAACATAACCTCTATGTCCCATGTCCCTCTGTTTTCTCAATGTAAACTAAGAGTGTTAATTTTCTTTTTGTGTGTGTGTGTGGTACTGGGGATAGAACCCAGGGCATTCTACCTCCCAGCTACACCCCAGCCCTATTTTTTATTCTTTATTTTGAAACAGTGTTTCACTGAGTTGAGGAGGGCCTCACTAAGTGCCTAAGGCTGGCCATGAACCTGTGATCCCCTTGTCTCAGCCACCCAACTACTAGGATTACAGGCAGCTGCCATCACCCCCAGCTGAGAGTGTTAAATTTCACAGAGAAAAGCAAAAAGCAGAAATGCAGGATCACATTCAATTCAAAATTTCTTTCTCTTCTATATGTAAGTTTGATCTAAAACAGTATCTGTTGGGTTGTAGATCAATGGTAGAGCACCTACTAGTATTCAGAAGGCTCTGGGTAAGATTCCTAGCACTGCCTCCTCCCATGACTTCTAAGCCACAAACTCTTTACTTATTTTAAATCTAATAAAGATAAGCAAACAAATCTCATTGTTTTTCCAACTAAGGCATTACAAAAGATCTAGAAACTGTAGCCAACATATATTACCAATAAACTAACGATTAATTTCTCTTATCAAAATTCTCTCTCTACTAGAACAAGCATTTATTCTTTAAAAACTATTTGAGGTATTCAAAAAGATAATCCAGAGTATAAATTAAGAATCTGAGATAACTATAAGAAATGAAACACTCTCAAGAAGGCAATCCAATAGATAGGCTGCCATTATCTCTCACTGGTAGCAACCTTCTCCTATTTCCTAACATTCACAAGTGCATTCACAAGTGCTGAAAGTTTAGTCCTCCATGCAGCAATCTTCAGAGGTGGGGCTTTGGGAAGTGACTGGATTATAAGGGCTCTGACCTCATTAATATATTAATCCATTGATGGATTCACAATTGAATGGACTATTGGGAGGTGGTGGGAAGTGGAACCTTGTTGGGGCAAATAGGTCACTGAGGGCAGACCTGGGATATCTTGTCCCCAGCCTCTCCCCTCCCTCCCTCCATCTTCCTCCCCCTCCTCCTCTTCTTCCTCCTCCCTCCCCCTCTTTCCTCTCTCTTTCACTGGGGGCATATCCTAGGAGATCTTGTCTTCAATTCCAATCTCTCTCTCTCTCTCTCTCTCTCTCTCTCTCTCCTTCACTCTCTTTCACTAGGGGCATAGCCTAGGAGACTTTGTCCCCACTTTTTATTAAATATTTTCCCAACATGAGCATATTAAAATATTATTAAATATATATATACAATATATATGTGTGTGTGTGTGTATATATATATATATATATATATACACCTCCCTCCTTCCCTTCCTTCCTTTTCTCTCTCTCTTCTTCTCCCTCTCTCTCCTCTCCTTCCCTCCCTCCCTCCAGGTTGTCAGGAGATGAGCTGCTCTGCTCTACCACACCCTCTCCACTATGATGCTCTCCCCCTCACCACAGGCCTGAAAGCAATGGAACCAACCCACCATGGACTGAAAACTCTGAAACCATAAGCCTTTCTCCTTTAAGCTGCTTTTCTCAGGTATCTTGTCATAACAGCAGAAAGCTAGCAGACCCAGTAAAGAAACAGTGTAGATAATTAACAGCAAACACCACTGGCAGCATCCACTTCTGCTTCAATTTATACCTAGACTCCCAGTACTTTTAGAACAATTGTCCTACAATAATAAATCAATTTAGCATATTCCATCTAAATTATTCCTTGTCTATGCACTACATAGAAAAAATATAAGACACCTAATGGATAACACAAAATACTGAAAGTCAATCAAATTCTCAATACAGAAGATAAAAACAATGCTTATTCATGACAAGGGGAGGAAGTTAGTAGTTGATATTAGTAGGTAAGTATTCAAAGAATCAAATTCCTTTTTAATGGGTTTGATCTTACTTTGATGATCTCCAACCCCTCCAAAAGAAATCTTTGTGCCTCTTCTCTTGATCTAGATGACAATTCAAATCAACGATTTAGCATTTCACTTAATACAATCAGAGGATGTAAAAGTTGTCTGAGATATAATTCCTGCTTTGGCTATCTAGTTAGGAAGAGTCTAACACAAAAACAGTCTATTCATTCAGTTAACAAACACTTCCTGAATGAATAATCAGTGCTAGTTCCAGGAGAGACCCTGGTTGGTTTTAAATTCTACTAGGGCGGGGCATGATGGCCCTTTGGGAGGCTGACACAGGAGGATCCCAGTCTCACAACAAGCCTCAGCAACTTGTTGAGACCCTGTTTCAAAATAAAAAATAAAAGTGCTAAGGGAATAGCTCAGAGCTAGAACTCCCCTTGGTTCAATTCCCAGTACCAGCTTTAAAAAAAAAAAAAAGAAAGAAAGAAAGAAAGAATAAGAAGTCTACTAGGGGAAAGCTGTCAAATGCAGAAAACTGCATTTTTCTCCATTGAGTACAGGAAGTACAACAAAAGCTGTTGATGATATGAAGGGAACAAAGAATAGAGAATAATCTGGAATGTCAGAAGGCTTCCTAGGAAGATAACATCTGTGCTAGATTTTGAGAGACAGATAAATTTGCCAGAAAGAGAAGAGAGAAATCAGTCAGGCATAGTGGCACATGTTTGTAATCCCAATACTTGGGAGGCTGAGACAGGAGGATCGAAGGTTCACAGCCAGCCTCAGCTACTTAGTGAGGCACTACTCAACTTAGTGAGACCCTGTTTCAAAACAAAAACTAAAAAATAGGGCTGGGGATGTAGCTCAGAGGTAGAATGCTCCTGGGTTCAATCCCCAGTACTGGAAAAGAGAGAGAGAGAGAGAAGGTCATTTTCAGACAAAGAAAAAAAGCACATACCAGAGATCGGGATGCGTTCTGAAAAAATAAATAAGCCCAGAAGATAGGCAGAGACGTTAGGTTATTATAAAGGTCTTAGGTTTTAGTCTGTAAGGAGTTTATATTTAATAAAATATTCATATGGCAGGATGTTCAACTAGATTTCTGAATGTCTACCTGGGTGGAGAAGGGTAGACAAGGCTAGACACAGAAAATAATAGTCCAAGGTTAGACAAAAATTTTCTGAAAGAGTCAGAGAGGAAATATTTTAGGCTTTGCAGGTCATAGGTCTGTCACAACTACAAAAATCTTTTTAACATTAAAAACAGTCACAGACATTGAATACATATACGAATGCGTAAGGCTATATTTAACTAAAATTTGATTTATAAAAACAGGTATTGGCCATATTTGACCTTGTGAACTGTAGTTTGTGAACCTCTGGTCTAAGCAAAGCATGCGTCTAAGTAAAGGGTATAGATATGAAGAAAAACAGAATCTACACATATTTAGGGGTTAGACTTAAAGAATGACGAGAGGTTAAAAAAAAAAAAATACTAGGTGTAAAAGGAAACAACTTTGGCGTATGAGAACAAATGGATAATAGTGCCATTTACCAAGATAGAGAAGAGGAAGAAAGACAAGGTGCTATTTCATTTTGTTTAGGGAAGGATAGAGGTAAGAAAAAAAATTGTTTAACATGTTCAGTTTAAGGTAGTTAGGGAACATCTACCTGGTAATTCCAACAAGCCTGGAACTCTGAAGAGATCTGGGTTAGAAGTTTAGATTTGGTCACGGCACTAATTAAGGTCAACAAAGAAGGGAGGGGGCAGAGTAAGAACAAAAGGCTGAGGCCAAAATGTAAACATTTAAAAGGGATGAGAGGTAATCTGCAGGAAAGACAGAGAAAACAACCTGAGAAAGAAGAGTATTTTCAGGGGAATGGAGTGCTAAGGGTCACTGTAGCTAAATTAATCTGTGGGATATAATCTTCATGAAGGTACAATTAGTGGACGAATCACTGAAAAAGTCCAGTAAGATTTAGGATGCTCTAGGCATAAAGAACATAAACAGATGCACAAATAAAAGCCCAGAATAAGTAAACCGATAGAGACAGAAAGCAGATTGTTGGTTGGTTACCAGGGGCTTGGAAGGAAAAGAAATGAGTAGTGATTGCATAATGGGTAGAGTTTTCTTTTGGGTGCTGAAAATATTTCACAACATGATAAAGGTGGTACATGTACATTGTGAATGTACTAAATGCCACCTAATTGTATACTTTCAAAAGGCTAATAATGGTTTTATGACTATTTCACCTCAATTTAAAAAGTAGCAGCAGCAGTGAGCAAGCCAGAGAAAAGAACATTGGGATATAAAGCTAAATAGAATGGGAAATCAGATTTATTCAGTGTGGTGTAGGTTTTATAAATAGAAAAGCCTTCAAAGAAAGGCAGAAAGTTTTAATCAGATTAAAATAGGCAACTGGACAATTTTAGACATCTTTCCCAGTTTTCTTAACAAGTCTGAGATAGATCATCTATCATATATCATCTCTACTAATTAAAAACATGTAATTTAGGGAACCTTGTTTGCAGTATGGGAAAGCTACAATTGTGAAGAAAATAAGATAAATTAAGTGTTATGGGTAAAGCACAACATTCAAAAGAACTGATCTGTCCTTTATCATTGACAATGATTTCTTAAATTATACATAATTGAGTACTTATAAAAAGTACTATGCTAAATGTAGGGGAATCAGCTGCAAAAATGCTCCCAACTTTTCATGTCTCCCTGATACCTATCAATGTGGCTTTATAGTCTTTCCCCACCTCTTGAATCCGAACTGTCTTGATGACTTGCTTTGGTCAACAGAAGGCAATGAAAGTGACATCATGCCAGTTCTAGGCCTAGACTTTAGAATCCTTGCAGGCTTCTACTCCTCTCAGAAATCAGCTCAGCTATGATGGAAAATAAGCCCAAGCAAGACAAGACCTAGAGATATATGATCAATACTGGATAACTAAAGTCACCCCGCTAACCCAGTTGACACCCAGCCAACCAGTGAGAGAGGCCACCCTAGACCAGTGACTCTCAGCCAATCTACTAGGTAAGCCACCAGGCCTTTGAGCAAATCCATAAAAGATAACAGCTCTATATCAGCAGACCTACCCATGTGATCCAAAGATTCATGAGCAATAATAAATGGTGATTGTTTCAAGAGAAGTTTTGTAGTGGTCTGTTATATAGGAATAACTAAACACTCATGATCAAAGAGATGATAGGAAAGGGCCATTGATTAACACAAAAGCTAGATTTATAAGATATTCATTTACTCAGTGTGGTTCAGGTTTTATGAATATACACCTATAATTTAAAGAAAAAGGGAAAATCTTTCTATTATGAAAAAAATACTTTGTGATTAGGAATTTGAAAAATGATCTATCTACAAGGCCATTAACATCCCCTTCATTTCCTAAAATTACAGTAGCTTAAAACCATTAAAAATATAAAAGTGATTTTTGATATGATATGCCCTTGGGAAGCAAATATCACATTATATTGTACTTTAGGGGGTATTTTTTTCATAGCTAACTAAAATTGGAGTTTGGGGTGTTTTGGCAAATGCTTGGGGGGATTTTTGCTTTAAGTAAGAAAAGTCTCCACAAATTATTGAATTTTCCAAGTGTTACTGTGACTTTTAATTTTTAAGAACACTATACCATTAAAAACAACTTTTTAATAAAAGGCAATCATACTTACTCCAAGTCAAAAATACAAGATTATATTAATTCAATATCTCCCACAAATAGTACAGATGTCTCAATTGATAGGCATCCAACATTTCAACAGACTACAGAGATCCCATCTCTCCCATATCTTTTGTGTGTGTGTGTGTGTGTGTGTGTGTGTGTGGTGCTAGGCATTGAATTCAGGGCGGTGGACATTTCTACAAAGAAAGAAAAAAACTAGCAATAACTTAGAAAAAAAATCACTGTCAAATAAAAAATTGCTATAAAAGTTAATAAGCTCTACAAATTACTTGGAGTGCAATATATGTAAGGCAAGAACCAAGGTATTCATGAGTTATTTGTTATGACTGCAGACATAAGATTTGAAAACAGTAAGTACTTTTTTCTTTTCTTGCAGAGCTAGGGATCAAACCCAAGCTAGAGCCTAGCACATACTAGGCAAGCACCCTACCACTGAGTTACAGCCTCAGACCTAATTTGTTAAATCACTGCTAAATTTAATAACAATCTTTTCTTGAGGCAGGGTAACTAGGCATTGGACCCAGGAGCATTCTATCTCCGAGCTATACCCCATGCCCTTTTTTATCTTTTAATTTAATTCAATTCTATTTTATTGTGGTACTGGGGATTGAACTCAGGGGCACTCTATCTCCAAGCTATACCCCCAGCCCTATTTATTTATTTATTTATTTATTTATTTATTTATTTATTTATTTATTTTTGCGATACTGGGGATTGAACTCGGGCATTCTACCTCCAAGCTATACCCCCAGCCCTATTTTTTATTCTTTATTTTGAAACAAGGTATCACTAAGTTGTGGAGAGCCTCACTAGGTAGCTGAGGCTGGCCTCGAACCTGGATCCTCCAGTCTCAGCCTCCCAAATGCTAGGATTACAAGTGTCACCACCACGCCCGGCCTATCTTTTATTTTGAAACAGGTTCTAAGTTGCTGAGGGTGTCCTCAAACCTAGGATTCTCCTATCTCAGCTTCCGAATACTGTGGTTACAGGCATGTACTATTATACCCAGCTGACAATACAATCTTTTTACTAAACTAGTTACCAACGAAAAAATTAAAAAATGCTTTCTGTGGCATTCAAAAGAAGTGAAAACTTTTGTAAGGGTTTGGCAGCACTAAACTTTAAACACCATTAACATATCCTGAGAAATTGACCAGATAATTTAGTTTACTATTTTAAACATGCTAAATGCTACTCTCCTTTATAAAAGGGATCTGTGGATGTTAGAGAAGTTCAATAGAGAGAGCTACCCCACAAAACAGGATTTTTCATTAACTTTTTTTAACTTTTTTTTTTTTTTGCAGTACTGGGGATTGAACCCACCAGGGGCATTCTACCTCCAACCTACACCCCTACCCATATATATTTTTTTTAATTCTTTATTTTTGAAACAAGGTCTCACTAAGTTGTGGAGGGCTTCACTAAGTAGGTGAGACTGCCTGCCATCCTCCTTTCTCAGCCTCCCCAAATACTAGGATTACAAGCATGTGCCACCATGCCCAGTTTCATTAATGTTTTACTATTATCAAAACAGTGCAATTCTCAATAGGAATAGAAAACATTTAACAAAACAGCATGATGTGACAGATGGAAGAGAATAACTAAATTGATTGTTATCAAAAATCCTAAATAACTTCTCTGTCTCTGTTTTAACAGAATGAGTCTCATATAAAAAAGTGAATGCAGGCTTTCTCAGACCATGGCACAAACCCCAACTTCCTGTCCTCCAAGTAGTGTCCTGAGTTAAATTACAATTACCCAGTAATTCTGATACTAAACCTGCAATATTCATGAACTCTACCAGGTAATATTAATTTCCAGTCTTAAAATAGATAGTCCACAAAACCCCTACTCTTCGTACCTCCCCTAAATACTCTTCAAGTAATATATCTCACACAGTAATTCTAGGTCATCTTTTAACCTCCTTTCTCATTTTTAAGTACTTTAGAGTATTCAATCAGAACAAAGAGATTACAAAACCACTTGAAGAAACACCTCTTAGGAAAGTCTTCCCTAACTATAAATTAGTGAAACCACTATGGAGATCTGTATAGAGGTTCCTCAAAAAAACAGGAATGGAACCACCATATGACCCAGCTATACAACTCCTCAGTATCTTTCCAGAAGAGTTAAAATCAGAATACTATAGTGATACAAGTATATTCATGTTTATAGTAGCATAATTCACAATAACCACATTATGAAACCAACCTAGGTGTCTACAACAGATGAATGGATAGAGAAAATGTGGTATATACACACAGTGGAATTCTATTCCACCTAAAGAAAAACAAAATTATGTCATTTGCAGCAAAATGGATGGAACTTAGAATATCATGCTAAGTGAGATCAGCCAGTCTCCAAAAGTTCTTCTCATATGTGGAAGCTAGAAAATAGGAAACAAAAGGGACTTCAGATAAATGAGGAGACCAGTAGAACAGATGAAGAGAGTTGGGGGAGAAGAAAGGAGGAGAAAAAAAAAGAGGACTGAAGAAGGAAACAATTCAAACAATGCTACGGTCCATGTATGATAGTTTCACTACCAATCTCACTAACATGTACCACTGGGAGAAAAGGGGGAAGCAGGGTAGAATGCAAAGGAAATACACCAAAGGATATGTGCATTTACATTTGTATCACTTTGAATCTATGATGTACAATTACAATTCACCAACAAAAGTATAAAAAACGAAAAAACTTCCCTAAACAGCTGAACCAACCAATCTACCTCAGAAAAGAAATCTCCTTGTTTATGTATGCTGCAAATTCTCACTGCCCTCCCAGACATACAAAATCTGCTAAATGATGCTATTTAAATCTATTCCTTTTTCAAATAAATTAACACCCTTCTAATCAAGAAGACTTTCAGAAACATCAAGTTTGAAAAAGCAATATTCTGGAGATAGAGAAAATAATTCCAAACAGCTAACATTTACTGAATAGCTCCCACTCTTGTGCTTTCCAAGCTGTTTTTTTCCAGCACTGTATCTTAACCACCATAACAGTTCTGTGAGCTAGATACTACTACTACCCCCCCCCCCCTTTTTTGGTAATACTGGGTTTGAATCCAGGAGTGCTCTACCACTTGGGCTATATTCCCAGCCCTTTATATTTTTTATTTTGATACAAGATCTCACCAAGTTTTGCAGGCTGGCCTTGAATTTGCAATCGTCTTGCCTCAGTTACTGGGACTACAGGCACACACACAACTATGCCTAGCTCAAGCTCTACCTTCTTAGGTGAAATAGTAATAGAAAAACACATTTATTACAGACTAAGATTTATGGAAGCAGAGCTACTTCATAATCTGATTAAAATTAGGAATCTCATTAGGAAAACAAGTCTAACAACTGGGTAACATAGATTCCTCAGTTCATATTTACTTAGCAAGTTTAATAGGTGACACTGTTAGAACCAACCACACTAATGAGCTGGGAGTAAGTGGAAAATGTGACGCAAAAGGAAAAGATTAGATTGACTACTAAAAATCTACTATACTAGCCGGGTATGATGGCGCATGCTTGTAATCCCAGTACATGGGAGGCTGACACAGGAGGATCCGGGTTCGCAGCCAGCCTCAGCTTACTTAGTGAGGCCCTCCACAACTTAGCAAGACCCTGTTTCAAAATAAATAATAAAAATA
>PVLC010016173.1:0-36592 GCA_004027655.1 Graphiurus murinus
CACCCAGCAGCTGACGGGTCAGCCAGTGGAGTCTACGCTGTTCCCAAACCAGAGCTTCGGGGACTGGACAAGAATTGAACCGAGTGTGACGGGGCCGCCATCCCTGCACCTCGAGGCTTCAATGGTGCACTCATCGCTGTCCACCCTTCCACCCCTTGGGGGGTAATGATTTGTGATTCACTGCCTTGAGGGTGACAGTTTCCATTTGGCCTACCCTACCCTACCTCACGGGCCAAGCAACTAATGTGGAGCTACTGGGACTGCCAGGGGTACTGGCTCCGGCCACATCACAGGGACGGGGGAGATGTCTGAGGGCGCAGTGGCTCGCTGTGAGCCGTGGGACTCAACATCTTGGGAATGAAGGTTTGGGGTGCACTCCAGGACAGCCATAGACGGCTGCCAAGGTGACCGCCGACGTAGTGAAGGAGGGGCTTGGTCACTAACCCCACTTGGTCTAACCCCACTGTGGACTGCTGATGCCAATGGAGAATCCTTCTATGGTGACAGGGAACGGGAGAGAAAAGCAATAAATGACCTGGCTGAGCAGAGCTGATTCCAACAAGACAAGACAATGTGACCACCCACCCAGGAAAGGCTTAGCAGCGAGCCACAGGTACGGCGGAAGGCAGGTGAGGCAGGGAGTGAAGACTGGCAGATTTGTTTTTAAAACCCAAATAAGTCAGGCATGGTGGTGTACACCTGTATTCCCAGTACCTGCAAGGCTGAAATGGGAGGATCACAGGCTCCAGGCCAGTCTCAGCAACTTAGTAAGACCCTCAGCAACTTAGTGAGACTCAGTTTTTAAATAAAAAAATAAAATAGGGCTGAGTGTGGGGCTTAGAGGCAGAATGCCTCGGGGTTCAATCTCTAGTAATACATACACACACAACAGAAGAATAAATAAAATCTAAATAAGGGGTAGGTAGATTTCTCTGCTCCCCACCTCCACCTCAGAAGTGAGGCCTGCTGGCCCTTTAACTAGAGAAACGGAAACTGCATTTCCTGACTCAGGAGCTGCAGGTACACTACCAGCAGACGCGCCGGTGTTAGGTTAGGGAAGAGTATAGGTGAGGGGCCCGGCCTGGGGTGGGGGCTCGGAGTGGAAATCTGTGTTCTGCCACGTGGTGATACCAAGGCTACCACACACAGCCCTAAAATACCTGCAGGCCAGCTTATATCCCTCCACAAGAAACTGGAGGAGGCTTTTCTGGAGAACTAAATGACCCTCGAGAAAAGACCTACAGACAGTGAGGCCTGTGGCTAACCTGCTGCCCTAGAGACCTGTCAATCAGTATTTCTTTCTTTTTTTTTTTTTTTTTTGTGGTACTGGGGATTGAACTCAAGGGCATTCTATCTCCGAGTTACACCCCCAGCCCTATTTTTTATTCTTTATTTTGAAGCCGAGTCTCACTAAGTTGCGGAGTGCCTCACTAGGTAGCTGAGGCTGGCCGCGAACCCGGATCCTCTGGTCTCAGCCTCCCGAATGCTGGGATTACAAGCGTGCGCCACCATGCCCGGCTTCAATCAGTATTTCCACCCATGCATTTGGCACCTGCAGTAGGCCTTCTAATGCTTCAGTCTTAAACACGATCAGATCATAAAGGACGGCCAGGCATTCGGCAAAAGCCTTGCACATGACAGTGTATGCTAAAAAAGGAACTCAAGGAAGAGACAATATCCAGAATGGAAAAGAAAAAAAAAACCCTCAGAGAGATGATAGCACATCCAAGCAAGAAGAACAAGATGATATAAAAAAGGAGCCTTTAAGAATTAAAAAAAAGAATTCTAATTAAATTGAGCTTTGAAGAAGGAATAAAAAACTGACAGCATTATGAGAGAAGTACAAACATCTTAGAACTCTGTGACATGTTTCTAGACCGAAGGCCCCTGTACCAGCACAATTAATGGGAAAAATACCGCTGTTAAGGCAAAGAACAAAGAAACAATTTTAAGCATTTCTAGAGATAAAATCAGAACAAGACCAAAGCAGCACACTTAGTAAAAGGTGGCATCAGAGAACGCCAGTGCCACACCCAACGCCTCACTCCTTTGCAGTCCTGCATCACCGCTCTGAGGCAGACACACAGCTTCAGACACCGGAGCCCTCTGAAGCTTTCCCTCCATGCACCATTTTTAGGAAGCAACTAGAAGGTATATTCTGCCAAAACAAGGGAGTAATTTGCGAGGGAAAGAAATAAAGACGGTTGGGGAGTGGGAAATGTCACACAGGAGGGAGGTGAAGGAATCGCCAGGAAAACACTGGCAGCTCGGACGCACGGACACATGGAGGAAGGACTGAGGCTCCAGGAGATGAGACTGACGAGAGACTCGAGGCGTCTGGATGCACTGAGAGGAGACGGACACCTAGCAGAGAACGTAGGGTTATGTGACCAATAAGAACACACACACACACAGACACACACAGAGCCCTCAAACAAGTAGGAGGTAAGTCTCAGCTTCAAGGACAAAATGTTAGCAAGGAAAGGAATACAACCAGGTTAAAACGCTCAGCTGTGAAAAACGTTTGCTTGATCATAATGGCGTAAAACACGGTGATGACCCAGGTAAGCGATGCGACTAACCGGGAGGGGCAGAGGAGAGGCGGGTGTGTGGGTGAGAACTGAATCAACTAAGAGATCTAACTATCATCTTAAGAGACGGAGATAAACATCAAAACAATCAGCTGGAAGACCTGAAAGCAGAGCTGGAGATAAAATGTAGTGGTAGAGAGGCTGCCTACCACGTACAGAGCCATGGGTTTGAGCTCCAGCACCACAAAACCCAAAACAAAACAGAAAACTGGAAGCATTTGTTTCTAAAGAGATAGAAATAAGAGGGAGGAGGTGCAGAGACCTGTTTTCCATAAACTTTTGTACAGCTATGTGATCCTTGATAAGAACAAAAAGCAAACGGCCTTAGTTTTTTAGCCACTCTGGCCAAATCACCTTGTAAGAACCCCGAGAAGGGAAGCGCTCTCTGGCTTACAGCTTCAGAGGCTTCAGGGGTTGGGTCCACCCATGGTGGCCGCAGTGTGCAGGAGGAAACTGCTCTCCACCAGGAGACACAAGCTCGAGGCAACCCGTGACCCACCCGTGACCCGTGCCTCCAGCCACGCTCCATGTGGGGACCTGTGGCACTGGGCACCAGGTTTTCAACACGGGAGGTTTGGGGTTGACATTCCAAACCCAAACCAACCAACTTACTCAGCAAGTTGTACAGCAGTATGTATAACATGATCTTGTCTACGAAATACTAGTTACACAGGACATCCATGAAAGCAGACATGCCGGTATTGACACAAGTGAAGGGGAAGCACCTGTGCCAAGCCAGGAGGAAAGCGCACGGAACTGCTGCTACAGCCATCTCCAGAAGGCCACCAGGGCTGGCTGCTTTCATTTCGTCTAATCTTATGAGTTATATAAAATAAAAAGAGGTGCAATTATGGGGTAAAACTCTACTTTTCAAATAACTAAGGTTTATGTTTAGTATGAAACCACTTTGATATGCAAAATTGAAACTGTATATCCCTGAGCATGGTCACAGAGACAGGAAAGGACTGGTGCAATTCACACAAGATAGTTAGCACACTAAAGGATGAAGTCGGGGCTGGCCGGGCGTGGGGCAGAGCAGCAACAGGAACCTTTTATGTTTTATGTGCCTGGCATTGCTTGGAATTTCCCTGAGTGTGTATTATTTTCACACGCAGACACATGCAAACGTGTGAGGCAGGAGGCTACAGAGAATGGGGGGGGGGCAAGTAACGGGATTCTGGGTTGAGAACCCCTGTAAGGGGTGGGGCCGCAGACACCCAGTTAGAGGAGGCGAGGAGGGGCAGAGGTGGGCCAGGAAATCCTTTTTTCACAGGTTTCTAAACACTGTCTTCGGCAAACCATACACCTGCTGGCTGGCAGAAGTGGGCCTGGGATGCAGGGCCAGGTACTCCATAAAGAGACAGGTGTGCGCTGCAGCTCTCCCTGGGTCTCCAGGAACGGGGAGATTTCCCCCAATCACCTCTGGGCTGAAGGGGGGAAAAGCAAATAAGGCAAACTGCTTCCCAAAGTTAAGAGTACCTAAGAATCCGGGAAATTATTCTAGAGAATGAATTTAATAAAAATGCAGTTAAGAAGTATTGAGTGCCTTTCATTATTTAAAAGTCCGTAAAAATTTTAGGAAGAGGAATAGAATGGTTCATTAGGAATTTTTATTTTTAATTTAGGAGCCTAGCATTACTATTTTGAAAGTGAAGTCACTATCATAGTGTGTACCACTGTAACTGACCACGTGGTGGCAGCAAAGGCCGCACTTTCAACAAGTGCACACTGGTCAGCCCCGGATGTCCAGCAGCACGGCTGGCCCTGGGAGGGCGAGGCCCCAGATGCCCCACAGATGCTGGCCTCGTACCACAGACCTCGGCACATGGGGGGGCCGGCAGGGCACCTGCAAGCCTTTGTTCAGTGGCTGTGATGGACCAAACCCTTCCTGGCACTTAGTGGCTATTAAAGAATAAATACTACACCATCAAAAACAACCACTCTTTTCTTTATGAATGGGTTTCATTGTCCCTGACTTTCTTCTCCTCTACATAGATCTTATTTATTTATTTACTTATTTATTTAATTTATTTTTTTCAGGTGCCATAGGTTTTATTTTATATGTGAAAGGTAAAAAAAAACGGGGGGGGGGGGGAGAAAAACAGGATCTCATGAAAATAGCAGGGAGAGCAGAAGAATAGCAGGTAGGCAGCCGTGGAGGGGAAGTGGGGAAAGAAAGGGAAGTAGCAGGGGATAAACTGACCCATTATGCTATGTGCATATGTGAGTTCTACAGATTTTAGATGCTAAGAATGTTTCCAATAAAATTATATACCACTGCTTTTAGTCTCATTCAAGATGTCAGGTATTTAAAAAAATTCTATCATGACTTCTGCTTATATAGCAATACAAACTGACAAATAATAAATACTTATAAAACCTAAGCTTAGTGAGTTTTGCTGGCTTTTAAATGCTATTTCCTGTCAGGATAGGCAACACCAACATACTACTTGGCCTCTAACTTTCCCTTACCCCAAATCTAAATCCCATGCTCACTAAAAAGGGAATTTCAAATATGGCAGAAATATTAACAATGAGTGAATGTGGGCAATAACCAGGCTGAGCGGCAGGAACCTCATGGTAGCACACAGGGGCTTGGGAAAGCCAGGTACGCCACAAATGTTTTGTGACCTGAACAATATATATATATTTATTTATTTATTTTGCCGTACTGGGGATTGAACTCAGGGGCATTCTACCTCTGAGCTACACCCCCAGCCCTATTTTTTATTCTTTATTTTGAAACCGGGTCTCACTAAGTTGTGGAGTGCCTCACTAGGTAGCTGAGGCTGGCCGCGAACCAGGATCCTCCGGTGTCAGCCTCCCAAATGCTGGGATTACAAGCGTGCGCCACCACGCCCGGCTCTGAACAGTATTTTGAAGCACAATACAATTCCCTATTTTCCTTGGATTTTCAACATGGCCAAGCTTTTAAAGAATACTAAGTTCTTTTGAATCTAGAAGAAGTTCCCAAACTTATTAGCTTACTGCTCCCTTTTGAAAAAAAATTATTCAGTGCTCCCCGAAAATCTATCTTCTTTCTTTAAGCAAATAAACACGAAGATACAGTGACAGATTTTTGTTCTTTTGTGTGTACCTGTTTCGTCCCAGCCCCCCACCCCAGGGGGCAGTGTCGCCCACTTTGGGAACCTAGGAAGAGAACTGTGAAAGGAAGACGACGGTTATTCTGAAAGTGCGGCCGCTATGACATGGCTCCTTACTCTGTGAATGATGCCGGCCGAATGCAGATGCTTAATGCCACACAGCATCTGGTAGAGGAGGTAGGACATCCTCTCGTGGTCCAGCTCCATGTGAATAACCTGGCACAAGTTAGCGTCCATTAACTCCATCACCAGATACCTGAGGGTAAAAACAAAATGACAAAAGGTCAGCTGTGTACACGGAAACTACCCAACACTCCTTTATGTTTATTAAACCAGAATTTTAATGAAATAACTATCTAATCACTTCACTTGTCTAAAAAGATAACTTGTTTTCTATAAACATATCTTGAAAAGAATCAAATGTATAATAGAATTTTACAAGAATTTTTCAAAGAATATAAAAACTAAATAACCCAATGTCTTTCAAGTTAAAAATGAAACAACTTTTGTATCATGGCAAACATAATCTCACACAAATTCTCCTAATGTCCCCCCTGTTTCTTTTTCATTATTTGAAGATCCCTTCCAACATGCAGACCATGCTGCTGTAGGTGCCTCACTCTCCACAGATGCGTTATTCTGTGGGAGATGCTGATGACGGGGAGGCTATGTTTGGGGAGAAAACATGGGAACTTTGCAACTTCTGCTCGATTTTTCTATGAATCTAAACTTCTCTAAAAAATAAAGTCTATTTTACAAAAGCAGTATACGACAACAAGAAGAAGACTTTCAATCCCAAGTCCCCCAGCAGCGAGTGCTCCAGTTTTGGGTTCCCTCTGTCAACACATCCCCCAAGAGGCGCTTACACTTGGCATCCTCTCACTCTTCTGTGTTTTCTTAATCAGATTCTGGTTAGACACGTGTTCCTACCACCTGCTGAAACCGTCCTTCTCAAGGCCACCGATGACACCCACGTCGCTAAACCCAAGGGCCAATCCTACAATCCCGCCTCGTTGTCCTGTCCCTTCCTGTCCCCAAGTACTACTTCCTATTGGACCTCTTCTCTAACTACACTCTGTTGGTCCACTCCGGTCTTTCGGCTTTAAGTGCCATTTATAGAATCCCAAAGAGCAGTCACGTGTGTGCCTCCCTCACGGCCCCCCTGATGTCCAATGGCCAAATCCTAGCCCACGTCTGAACTGAACTCCTCATTCCACCTGCTCCCCCCGGTCTGCTCTGCTCAGGGCCGTCCTCGTCTCAGCTGAGAGCTCCTCCTCCTGAAGCGCCCAGGCCAGGCACGCAGGCGTGGCTTGTGAGCACGCTCTACCTCGATCCTCACCACGGCTCCGGTGTCACCCACCATGATGTCTCCTGGGAACTGCTGCAATGGCCTCGCTTACTAACGGGGCTCTGTGCCCTGACCCCCACAGCGGTTACCTCAGCAGCCAGTTATTCTATTAAAGCATAAGTAGGGGAACTTGCTGTTTTTCGGGATTCTGACTGATTCACGTAGAGCAAAGGGACCTCCTCCCTGCAGTCCAGAGGTCTCTGGAGAGTCTGCCAAGCCGCTTCTCTGAGCTCACCCTCTCCTCTTCGCCTGCTCCATCCCAGCCCCCCGGCCTCTGGCAGATGTTGGCACACACCAGGCACGTTCCCCTGCTGTTCCTCTGCACTGACCAGCTTCCCTGGCTTTTGAATTCCAAGACTCGCACACCATCGGCTCCGGCAGTGCTCAGGCCTCGGGCCTCACACTGAAAGCTACACCCCTGGCTCCCTAGCTCTGCGGCCTCGGGCTTGGGCCGAGTCGTGCAGCACACTCCTGGGGCTTCAGTCTCAACACACAGTATTTAATCAGCTATCATTTCAAATTACATTTGTAAATACCTGAACCCTGTGATCCTGGCTACAAGGGCCTGGAAAACAGTGTCACTGTTCAGGAAACAGGGAGTGTCATTCATGGTCACCTCTGTTTCAGCTATCCTTCATCTGTTATAGAGACGAGAATGCTCAGGGCACAAGTGAGGACTGCTATCCATTTTTCGTAGTATTTGTCGTCTATAAACAAAAGTGTCTACGATGTCATTAAAACTGCATGACTACCTACATTTCCTAAGTATAAAAAGTACTTAAAAATTTTTTTTGTGGTATTGGGGATTCCTAGGAGCATTCTACCTCCGAGCTACATCCCCAGCCCTATTTTATTTTTATTTTGAAACAAGGTCTCATTTGGTTGATGAGAGTCTCACTACTTGCTGAGGCTGTCCTCAAACCTGCGATCCTCCTGGGATTACAAGCGTGCACCACCATGCCTGGCTAAAAAGTACTTTGTATTCTAAATGTTTAGTCTTTGATGCATAGTACATTCCTGAATAAAAATGATACTTACACATCTTGAAATTCTTCTAGAGTTTTCTGTGGTGTAAACACATTTAATAAACTAATTATCTGAAAAGAGAAAATTAATTATATCTTAATATATGTCAGACATCTACTTGATTATAAAATTGAAGATTAAAATATTAAAACTGGAAGAACATCGTATCAGAATTTACATTTATTATTATTCTCGTTAAAGCTTTTACCAAAACATTATGTGGGATTTGGAAAAAACTAAACATCAATTGAAAATAAGATGCACTTTTAATCAAATCACTTTTATATGTCCCTAGTGACTTAGATTATTAAAATAGAACTTAAACACATATTATTTTCTTGGCTGTGAATGTAAAAGAGTAGGAATTATGGCTGGGAAAACACTAGTTAAAGCAACATGCCCAGTATTTGGGAGGATGATACAAGAGGATTGCAGGTTCAAGGCCAGCCTCAACAACTCAATGAGGACCCCAGCAACTTAGTGAGATCCTGTTTTAAAATAAAAAATAAAATAGGGCTGGGGATGTAGCTTGGAGGTAGGAAGGAAGAAAGGAAGGAAGGAAGGCAGGCAGGAAGGCAGGCAGGCCGGCCTCATAGAGGGTTAAAGAGCTAGCCCCACATCAGACCTCCTTCCTGGCCTCCATAGTATAAACAATGTCTCAATTCTTTGAGCACCAGATGACCAAATGGAAAGAAGATTCACTGTATAGGACTGGGGTGAGTGCCTAGTCATGGGATGGAACCCAGGGGCATTCTACCTCCGAGCTCCACCCCCAGCCCTAGTTTTATTCCTTATTTTTGAAACAAGGTCTCACTAAGTTGTGGAGGGCCTCACTAAATAGTTGAGGCTGGCCATGAACCTGGATCCTCCTGTCTCAGCCTCCCAAGTACTGAGATTACAAGCGTGTGCCACCACGCCCAGCTGGGGATTTTGAAGTAAAAGACATTCTCAGATATTTAATTAAAGTGTAAGACTGATAGCCTCTTTGAAATCAGTTGCTCAGCAAATATTAAAATGAGAAGTATGCATATTCTTTGGCCAATAATCCAGGCCAAGAAATTCACCTGGACAAGTGTACAAAGATTCATGTATAAGAGTGTTCATGCCGGGCGTGGTGGCGCATGCTTGTAATCCCAGCATTCGGGAGGCTGAGACCTGAGGATCCGGGTTCGAGGCCAGCCTCAGCTACCTAGTGAGGCACTCCACAACTTAGTGAGACTTGGTTTCTAAATAAAGAATAAAAAATAGGGCTGGGGGTGTAGCTCGGAGGTAGAATGCCCCTGAGTTCAATCCCCAGTACCGCAAAAAAAAAAAAAAAAAAAAAAAAGAGTGTTCATTATAGCTCTGCTTCTAACGGCAGAAAACTGTAAATAATCTATCCATTAACAGGTAATTTGTTAAATAAATCATCTGTATGCACATCTGTATTATGCAACATTTAAAAAATGCTTCATATCTATGTTCATTAGAATGCTTTCCACAATGTTCATGCCAGTGACCTGTGAGTGCTAGGACTCGGGGATTTCTGATTTATATTGTATGGATTTTTAAAAAGAATAACCATATTTTTTGTAACCTGAGAAAAAAATTTAAATAAATAAGTAAAATAAAGCATGCACTGGAGAAATTAAAACCAACTCAAATTGCAGACTCAAAAGAATGAATCTAACTTAGTTTTGTAATTTAATGTCCCTACAACAGAAAGACCTAGCATGAATATTAAAACAAAGGGAACCATAAGGAGCTTAGTGTAATCTTATTCTTTCCTATTTAAAAAAAAGCCTCTTCCAGATTTCTCAGTATATGATTTCACCACATGGCAAGGTTATCAAAAGTATACTCAGTGACCATAAGTAGGGTAATATAGCATGCTTGAGCAAAACCTCATTTTCTAGAATCATAATATTTCTTCTCAAAATTCAATGCTTTGATTTCTGTGGCAATGTCAAGTACTAATGTCCTGAATGTAACATCATTTAATAGTGTGTATGTGTGTGTATGTGTGTGTGTGTGTGTGTGTGTGTGTGTTTACTGGAGACTGAACCCAGGGGCATTCTACTTCTGAGCTACACCCCCAGCCCTATTTTATTTTGAAACAGGGTCTCACTAAGTTGCAGAGGGAGGGCCTAAATTGCTGAGGTTGGTTGCAAATCTGAGACCCTCCTGTCTTAGCCTCCCAAGTACTGGCATTACAGGTGTGCAACACCACACCTGGCTTAATAATGTGTATTGAAACTGAGATCTCCAGTATCACAAAAACAAAACAAAACAACAAAAAGAAATCTCCATATACAGGGTAAAAAGTTACTTATATGATATCTTTCCAAAAAAGATTTCGTTGCTTCTCAATTTGTTAGGTCAGTATTTGTTACTTTTTTGTGTGTGGTATTGAGGATTGAATCCAGGTGCATTCTACCTCTAAGCTACACCCCCAGCCCTATTTTATTTTTTATTTTGAAACAGGGGCTCACTAAGTTGTAGAGGACCTGACTAAGTTGCTGAGGATGACCTTGAGTCAGCAATCCTCCTACCTCACCTTCCCAAATACGGGGATTATAGAAAGAGAAATACTGTTTTATAGAAAGAGAAATACTGAAAACCAGATGGTCACCGGAGCATTAGCATCTTACCTTAGCAGAGTGACCAAAGTTCCTATGGCCCGTGCAGCCTCTGTCTAACTTCAATGTTCACAGTATTAATTAAAAATGTTATCGTGAAATATAATCATTTCATCGTTATTTTTAATAATTTATACGAGGTCTGAAAATGCATCTCCAGAAAACTCTGAAGATTACCACGCGGACACCACCAAAGCATACGCACAAAGGGAACATGTACATAACTCACATTTTTATGGTTGACACATTTTAAGAGGACGAGTTCACGATACGCTCTCTTTGCATGAGTTTGATTCTGAAAAGGACGGCTTAGTTTCTTGACTGCAACATTTATCCCAAGGACTGTATCAAAAGCAGCACTATAATTAGGAAATATAACAAAAAATCCATTAGGATGGTTTTGGAAAACAACAGCAATGGAAAATACACATTCAATGTGTTATCTATTAATATGAAGACAAGGGAAAATCTTTGTATTTGTTTTCAACCAAGGTACTTGTATATCTGAAGAGCTAAATGAGCTGGCTAAGTTTGTAGAATGGACTAATTCCCGTGCAGGGGCAAAGAAATTTCAGCCACAAAGAGGAGGGGATTCAACAATCCTTGGCACATTCGATTCTCATTATGTCAGTTGAGATTATTATCTTTAGAACCATTTAAGAACATGTAAGACCAGTCAAGAAATGAAATCTTCCGTTTAAAAGGTCAAGAGTGTTTAAAAATTCACTGTTATCACTGGCTATAAGTGTATTTTGGAGTATCACAGCAGAGAAAATGGTTGAGCTCATGAAAAGAATTTAATAAATCTAAGTTTGATTGTGTTTTTTCCAGGACGGAAGGATCTACAAAAGAACAGAAGGCAAAATGTCAGCTCATGGTAAATCCCCAAGATATAAAATCCCTAATAAAGCAATTGCTATATACAAATTCTGCTCGAAATACCTCCTTCTATTACAGTAAGAATAAAATCTAGAGCCTGTGTTTTCAGCATCTCAAGTTTTCTGATGAAACTGGGTATTCATTTTCCTTCAGAAAACAGACATGAAAAATTGCATAGACTGCACATTTTCAGGTTTCAAACCAGCACTAAACAGTATTCTTAGTGTCCTTTGACTACTCGTCAAGGGTTAAAAGCTGCTAAAGACCACCTGAGAACCTAGGCCTCGTTTTGAATATCACTCCTACTTATGTATTCCATTAAGTTTATACCAGTTATATTCTTTTCTACTAATAATGCTTTTGGGCCAGACAACTCTAATTCAATTCAGTCTTTTTGTACCAGGAATTGAACCCAGGGGCATTCTACCTCCGAGCCATATCCCAGACCTATTTCATTTTTTATTTTGAAACAAGGCCTCACACTAAGTTGTGAAAGGCCTAAGTTTCTGAGGCTGGCCATGAACCTGCGATCTTCCTGCCTCAGCTTCCCAAGTACTAGGGTTACAGACGTGAGACACCATGCCCCACTCAATCTATTTTTAAGTCAAAGGCTGTCTACTGTAGCATTTGGTTAAGAATTATTAGAAATGTCACTTTTCTTAATTACTATTTTTTAAATTTCATTCACACCACATCTACATGTCCACTTGCAAATGTACCATTTATATAAATAATAAAATGTTAAACATGAATCTGTGAAACATCATTAATTAATGTATATGTATATTTCTCAGACTAAAAATATGTGAAAACAGACATATCTTTTTGATGTTGAAAGTTTTCTTTTTTTTTTTTTGTGGTACTGGTTCCTGTGCCCACCTGCCCCTATGTCCTCTCAGTGCTCTCATTTGAAGACTATTTTTTTTTTTTTCGGTATTGGGGATTGAACTCAGGGGCATTCTACCTCCAAGCTATACCCCCAGCCCTATTTTTTATTCTTTATTTTGAAACCGAGTCTCACTAAGTTGCAGAGTGCCTCACTAGGTAGCTGAGGCTGGCCGCGAACCCGGATCCTCCGGTCTCAGCCTCCCGAATGCTGGGATTACAAGCGTGCGCCACCACGCCCAGCTTGATGTTGAAAGTTTTTGCCCCAAATTTCAGCTAGCGAGGAGTTATGAATAAGTTCAAGAGTAATATTGTAAAACAGGGTGACTATAGTTAATAATAGTGTATTATATTCTTAAAAATTGCTAACAGAACAGATTTAAATGTTCTCACCACAAAAAATAAGTATGTGAGATATTGCATATGTAAAAATTAGTTGGATTTAGCAATTCCACAATGTATACAAGATTACAAAACCACGTTATACACAATAAACATATACACTTTGTTAATTAAAAACATTTGTCCCATATAAACTAAATGGACCAATTCTAATCATGTGACTAGACACAAGCTTCTTCACTCCTGGCTCCATCTCCAGGAGCAATGACCTTAGTTATTTCTGCTTTGGTTCTTGTGATCACTTCTTAGTTGAAAAAAAAAAAAAAAAAAAAGCTGGCCGTGGTGGCACATGCTTGTCATCCCAGTACTTGGGAGGCTGAAACAGGAGGATCCGGATTCATGGCCAGCCTCAGCTATTTACTGAGGCCCCCTGCAACTTAGTGAGACCCTGTTTCAAAATAAAGAATAAAAAATAGGGCTGGGAGTGTAGCTCAGAGGCAGAATGCCCCTGAGTTCAATCCCCAGTACCGCAAAAAAAAAAAAAAAAAATATATATATATATATATATATATATGTATGTATATATATATATATTTTTTAATACGATATATATATATCATTCCTTCAGTTGTCGACTTTAAACTATTTGTTCTTCATTATGAAAACTTGGGATGCAGCCACTTCAAATCTTCAGCACCTCCCAGGTTTATTCACATGTTATTTTTTAAGCCTTCCTTTGGCTACTTTTGTAACTTTAAATAACATGCCTAACCTTACTGTTCCAACAATGTTTTCTTCTCATTTTCCCCTTCTTCCTTTTTTTTTTTTTTTTTTTTTTTTGGCACACAATAGATATTGTTCTACCACTGGACTACATCCCCATCTCTTTATTTTTGAGACAGGGTCTCACTAAGTTGCTCAGGCTGGCCTTGAACTTATGATCCTCCTGTCTCAGCCTCCATCAACTTTCAAAGGAACTTCTTGACTCTCCAGAATGTAAAAGTGAGACTATTATATTCCACTCCGTTTCCCTCCATCTCTCTACCCCCTCCCCTTTTCTCCAAACTTTGTCTTAAATGGCCAAGCTCACTAACACATTTGTTTCATATTTTTAGCTAGGCCTCTGTGTTTCCTCCAACTGTGTTTCCAGTACATTGAGCGTCCTGTGTGTGTGCACACATGCACATCATTCTCCGCAGAGCTGGGATCACACTTCATTTTCTAAAGACCACATGATGTTTGCTGTCACTCGTACACACCTACACAAAATGAGAATGTTGCCAACTTCGAGGGCAGATGGATTCTCTTTCCCCATTCCATCGGTTACTCAAACATCATGTCCTTTTTAATTTGTTTTATATTTTAGACCATGACTTTTTCCAGGTTCCCACCCCTGAAGTTCCTACATAAACAATTTTTCCTTATTAAGAGAAGAAGAAAACAGTATCTCTAAAGCCTACCACCAGAACTTGCGGGTCCGACTCTTGTTATCTATCTGGAAGGGATCCTATTCTTTGGAGAGTGTTTTTCTTGGCGCTTTTTGAAGCCTGCTAGTTTTATCCTGGGACTTCCTTTCACTGGCCTCTACTGCTTTTCATATTCTACGCTCCTGACTGTTTTTCTTGCTGGAGTGCATCCTGAAGGAATTCTCCCAGGAAAAGTACACAGAAGAGAAAGGATCTTACTCTGATCATCTCTGATTGATAGTTTTTCTTGTAAGTTGAAAATCAATTTTCTCTCAGAACTTGAAGGCACTGCGCTACTGATTTTGGCCCCGAGTGTTGGTGAGGAGGCTGTGTCTGTCTGATATTCTTTCCTGTGCTTTTTTATTCCTCAGCTCAATGATTTAATCACAGAGAGCCATGTTCTGTCCCGTCCCCAAAGCCCCCCTTACACCTCCTTCCAACTGCTATCCCTCCTGTTCACCAAAGGTAAGACCTGCTTGTGACTTCACGAGAATCACTTACACACATCCTTAAGCCCCATGGTTTATTTTGGTCTGCTTTTTGAAATCTCCTCTGCCTAACTTCTTTCACTTAACATTGTATTAACGTGACTCATCCATTGTTCTATGTAAATGCAATTCATTCTGTCACTGCTCTAACTTCCCCTTGCACGACTATGTCACACAGCACCGATACACATTTCACTTGTTTTTAGTTTTCAGATGACTATACAAAACACTGTCATAAACATTCTTGTACATGGCCTCCGGTCCCAGTGCATACATTTCCTTTTCTTTTTCTTTTTTGGTTAGGGGATTGAACTCAGAGGCACTCCATCTCCAAGCTACACCCTCAGCCCTGTTCTATTATTACTTTTTAAATTTTGAAACAGGGTCTCGTCAGGTGGCTGAGGGTTTTTGCTAGGTTGCTGAGGCTAGCTGTGAACCTGCGATCCTTCTGTCTCAGCTCCCAGGTACTGGGATTACAGGTGTGTGCCACCACACCCGGCTCAGCACACGCATTTCTGGTGAGCAGATAGCTAAGAATAACACATATATTCTATTTTAGTATATAATGTCAAGCCCTGTTCTAAAATGATTCCATCAGTTTCTAGGTCCACGAGCAGTGCGTGAAAGGTCCACTTCTGGCCGCTGTATCCGATCCTTGACACCACCTGGTACTATGAGCAACTTCATCTCTAACCACCGTGCTGACTGCACAGTGACATTTCGCTGTGTAGGAACACAATTTTAATTTGCATTTCCCTGATGAGTAATGACATTATACACATTTCTCTGCTTATCAGTTACCTGGTTATTCTCCTTTGTGATAACCTATTTTCTATTTGGTGGTCTCTGATTATTTTATTGATTAGAGTTTTTTATATATTCTGAATAAGACTTTTTTCAATCATGCACCCATTCCTCAGTATCCATAGCACTGGACCTGGCATCCCCCCAGATACAAAAATCCAGGGATGCTCAAGTCCTTTGTATGAAGGGGTGTAGTATTTGCACATAACCTGCACACTTCTTCCTACATCCTTTGCATTACTAGGTTATGTATAATATCTGACAATGTAAATGCTACATAGTTGGTATATTGTTTAAGGAATGACAGAAAAAAAAAATCTTTACACATTTAGTAAGTTTCCAATTTTTTCCCGAAGGTTTTCAATCTTGGAACCCAGCCGACTGTACACCTTCTTGTGCTCAGTACCTGCCTTTTCAGTTTCTTAATGATTTAAAAAATTTTTTAAACTAATGTATCTTCCAAGTCATTAATTCTTTCTTCAGTTATATCTAATTTGCTGTTCAACTCATCAAGTTCATAATTCAGTTACTGTAGTTATTGGTTCTAGAATTTTCATTTAGTTCTGTTTTGTAAAAGTTCTTGTTTCTCCACTTAAAATTTTCATATTGCCTTGAATTCCTTTGAACACATATACCACTACAAGTATTTAAAAATCTGGATCTAGTAATACCAATATTTCCTGCGGGTATTTCTTTTTTCTGTTGTTTCTGCTGGTTTTTGTTGTACCTCTTTGTATGTCGAATTATTTTTTATTGTGTATTGGACTTTGCAGTTGTAAAATTGCCATCTAGAAATAATTGATATCTAGTATAGTGATATCTTCCTCCAGGGAAAACTTACATCAACTTCTGCTGTGCAGATGGGGGTACCAACAATTTAGATTCATTCCTTTATTTTTGGTGGTACTGAGGATTGAATTCAGGGGCATACTAGCTCCAAGCTACACTCCCAGCCCAATTTTTATTTTGAAACAGGGTCTCACTTAAGATGCAGAGGGCCTCACAAGTTTGCTGAGGCTGGCCACAAACCTGCAATCCTCCTGTCTCAGACTCCCAAGTACTGGGATTACAAGCATGCACCACCACGCCAGGCAATTTAGATTCATTTCTTTTTTTTTTTTTTTTTTTTTCAGTACTGGGGATTGAACTCAGGGGCATTCTACCTCCGAGCTATACCCCCAGCCCTATTTTTTTTTTTTATTCTTTATTTTGAAACCGAGTCTCACTAAGTTGAGGAGTGCCTCACTAGGTAGCTGAGGCTGGCCTCGAACCCGGATCCTCCGGTCTCAGCCTCCCGAATGCTGGGATTACAAGCGTGCGCCACCACGCCCGGCTAGATTCATTTCTGTAAGAAGTGCAGAAAAGGAGATGGTGATTTGAAGCTGAGTAGCAGTGCCTCCATGGGCTTATTTCTCTTTGTTTCATCTTTATGTCTCGAATGTGGATCTTTAATGGTTCCAATACAAAGCGAAGAAAGTTTGATAGGCTCCATCAGAGAGCCCTGAACTCGAATCCCTAACTCCTAGCCACAGGCAGTCCAAAGCACTAGTAACACCTCTCAGCTGCCCCTTCCAGAATTTAAATGATTCCAAAGGAAAGACAGTCCCACACGCTGGGCTCCCCCACTAAGCTTCTGTCCGTTACTGGATCCTGACCTTACAATTCTTCACTAACGTTCAAGGTCTCTAGGCACAAATGCAGAGCATGGATGGCTGAAGGAATGCTGGAGCAGATCGGCACAGTTACTTCAGAGACACCTTTGATGAACATCCCTAGTTTAGCTGCCTGCTTCATCCTCATATTCTATGCCCGTCACCTCCACCCTCAGTCTCTTTGGGGTTCCACCACGGAAAGGTTCTCTTTTTGCGTATGTCTTGTCTACTTACTCTTACTTCCTCTGCTGTCTCATCTATCATTTTTTTTTTGGTGGTGGTGGTACTGGGGATTGAACCCGGCCAGGGCCTTCTACTTCGAGCTATACCCCAGCCCTACGTTTATTTTGAAATAGAGTGTCGCTGGGTTGAGAGTCTCACTACTTGATAAGGCTGTCCTCAAACCCGCGATCCTTCTGTCTCAGCCTCTCAAGTACTGGGATTATAGGTGTGCGCCACCATGTCCAGTTTCCAATGACTTTTAATACTTCACAAATCGGTTACAACTTTCATTCACTGATTATTGCCATTATTCTCCTTGTTTAGGCATCTGATTTGCTAGCTTAAATCAGAAGCTCCAAATCATGACGTTAGAGGAGGGTTGGCCAAGGTCACAGAGACTACAGCGTGGGGATCAGAACTGGGTTTAGGACTCAGCTTCCTGAATCACGGCTAGTCTGTGCCTTATCCATCTCCTTTATACAGAAATTTTGTTGCGCACATTACTTGTTTTCATTTATTTATATTAATATGGAGAAAATAAAACAATTTAAGAACAGGCCAATGTCCACTCTTATACAGAATTGGAAGAAGGGAATAAGAGCTAGGCTAATTATTTCATGTGACGGTTATAATTGTTATGGCTTTACTACTGCCAGGCCCAACATTAAACACTTGAAAAATAAAAAATCTTTTCTATTTTGTTTGAACAACTTGGAGATTTTTTAGGAGGGGAAAGAAAAAGTGTACATACATTTTTCCCACTAACTCTTACAGTTAATTATTATTACTATATAACGTATTTGACATTTATGAATATTTTAAAAATATAAATATTCAAAAATTTACTCCCTAATACATTTCACTAACATCTTCTAATGAATAAAAACACAGAAACAAATTAACAAAAACTGTAAAAGCAATTCAAAATTAGGGGTCACCTGAGACATAATAAAGAAATTTTTAAAAAATAGAAACTGTTTTTGAGCACGTGCTCAATGTCTAATTAGGGGGTGTGGGTCACTGGTAGAGTGCTGCCTAGCCTGCACAAGGCCCCGGGCTCCATCGCCCATACTCAAATAAAACAAGGTCTGGGTTCAGAATGTCTTATTCTGGTTCTAGCACTGCAGTTAATTCTACAGAAGTCACTGGCCCAGCCTGCACTTTGGTTCCTGTGCCCACCTGCCCCTATGTCCTCTCAGTGCTCTCATTTGAAGACTATTTTTTTTTTTTTTCGGTACTGGGGATTGAACTCAGGGGCATTCTACCTCCGAGCTATACCCCCAGCCCTATTTTTTTTGTTCTTTATTTTGAAACCAAGTCTCACTAAGTTGCAGAGTGCCTCACTAGGTAGCTGAGGCTGGCCTCGAACCCGGATCCTCCGGTCTCAGCCTCCCGAATGCTGGGATTACAAGCATGCGCCACCACGCCCGGCTTGAAGACTATTTTTATATACATATACTATGCTATATTTTATTTCTCAAAAATATAGATGAGTATGTCCTCTGTATTAGTTTCCTAGTGCTACTGTAATAAGTTACCACAAATTTCTGGTTTAAAACAACACAAATTTATTACCTCACAGTGCTAGAGATCAGAAGTCCAAAACTGATCTGCTGGGGCTAAACTCAGGGGGCGGCGAGGCTGTCCCCCTCGAGGGCCTGGGGGAGAACTCGTTCCCGGGCCTTTTCCAGCTTTGGAGGCTTCCTGTGTTCCTTGGCTCCCGGCTCTACAACATGCCAACTCTGCCTGTTATCACATCTTCTCTATGATCCTCGGGTCCCCTTTTATAAAGACCCGTTCAATTATGTCAGACCCACTAGGCTAATCCTCCCACCTCAAGATCGTTACGTTAATCAAATCTGAAAAGTTTCTTTTGCTGTATAAATGAATACATTTACAGGATTAGGATGTGGACATCTTGTGTATGTGTAGGGTTACTCTACCTCTCATACCCCTAAAGACTCACTGACGGATGATTTTAAAGCACAACAGTAACAAATGCAAGTTTCTGATCATTAGTTGACAGTAAACTGAGAATATTTTAGTGGGCAGTATGATAGATAATCCACTTCCTATTGTCAAGGTAGTAGATAAACCATTAATGAGTTGATTTTACCAAAGCAGTTATTTGTTTGAAAACAGCTTATTTTCTCTCCTACTTGGTGTCTTATAGTCTGGTAAAGGACGGGTACCAAAGAGAAAGGGGGACGAAGGAAGCCAAAGTCACTTCTGAAGTTTTTACTTTCCCAAGTTAGAACACAAGATAGGAGAATACCATAAAACTGAATGTCAAGTCGGGCGTGGTGGCACACGCTTGTAATCCCAGCATTCGGGAGGCTGAGACCGGACGATCCGGGTTCGAGGCCAGCCTCAGCTACCTAGTGAGGCACTCCACAACTTATTGAGACTTGGTTTCAAAATAAAGAATGAAAAATAGGGCTGGGGGTATAGCTCAGAGGTAGAACACCCTGAGTTCAATCCCCAGTACCGCAAAAAAAAAAAAAAAACTGAATGTCAGTTACAACTACAAAATTAAACTGCTCTTGAGCATAACTGTTGTCCTCTAAACACAATTAGCTGGGAGTCTTCAAATAGGCATTGAAGGCACATTTACTCATTGTCGCTAAGACTCTACAGGGTCAGGTCTCAGTCCTGGTCATACCAAGAGCGGCCACACTTCAGTCATCAAGGAGCCTCACCTCAGCGCAGGCAGCGAGGCCCCAAAGGCCCAAGGCTGGGCTTGGACTCAGGCTGTCACTAGCAGGGAAGTCAGCGAATGTCCCTAGTCCTCAGCCGTGCCATGTGCACCATAAGGGTCAGGGCACAGCTCCCAGTCCTAAGATAGTGTACGCTGTTCACACTACTACTAAGGTTCAAGACCACGTGAGTGACAAGCCGAGATAAATGAAGCCCAGGTTCAAAATGTCAGCCTGTCTACAGCCACAAAGCAAGCTCCTGAAAGATCTGACACTCCTTGCTTCTGCCTCCCTGCCTCCCTCCTAATTGCTTACAACTTTTTATTAACAGCAAAACTTCCTAATTTGAACAATCCATTGACTTTAAAACTTCTCTTAGCACCATGGATTTAAGTGTGTGTTGAGCATCCCAATCTGAAAATTCAAAATCTGAAAGTCAGCTCCCAAATATGATGCTTACTGAGTGATGGCATGATACTCAAAACAGTTTTAGATTGTGGAGCATTTCAGATTACATATTTTTGGATTAGGAATGCTTAGTAGGTAAAGTCTACACAAATACACCCAAATCTGAAAAAATCTGAAATCTAAATACTTCTATTCCCAAGCATTTTGGATAAGGGATACTCAACCTACACCAATAAGCATGTTGCCATTTGGAAGTAAAGATCACCATTACTTTATACACAAGCTGGGCATTCCTTCAAACCCCCAGTCTCCCTTGGTAGATTCCCTCAGAAGCTCCAGATCGTAGTCCTTTTTGCTCCCTGGACCTCCCATCATCCAAGCCAATGGGAAGAACTGATTTCCCGGATCACATATCTGTGCAACAGAGGATCCGTTCAAAACAACTGAGGAAGACTCTTCCAACTCAGTACCTCTGCATGAAAATATAAACCCCCCTCCTAGAACACGTAAAAAGAATTCTTGTATCTTCAATCCCCTCTGCCTACTAGCTGTAGGCATTAGATGTTTAGCCTCACTACGGTTTCTTTTAGAGACAGAGATACTTGTTTTTATTCACTAAAAAGAGGGGGGGGGGCAGTTTTTCCCAGAAAAATAAGGGATTAAAAAGTTGGGGAAGTGCTGATAACTGTAATCTAGAAAACATGTGAGAAACTTTACCTTTGCTGGCCAGTGATGTTGCAGCAGCTGGCTGTCTTACCATGCAAGAGACTAAGGTTCAGGGTCAGACTAACGGTTCTGACGTCCTGGGCTGCACACAGAGTTGAAGAGAGACACCAAGGAAGAGACGCCAGCCCAACCCCTCACACAGCATCCCTTCCTGGTTAATCCATGGTGTGAGAATGGCACTGACTGGCTCATCCTGCCACTGAATGGCAAGCACTGCAGTGACGGCGCCTAGAAATGAACAGGAGTGATTGGGGTGACAGGGGGAGGGAAGGTGGCCACGGTGAAGGATGAGTAGAGCTCCGAACTCTGCCTCCTCACTCCAACCTAGCACTCTAACATTACAATGACGGGAAACGAAAACAAAACAAAACAAAAAAAGAAAGAAAAAGAAACAGAAAAAAACGCTACCTATTTAAATCTATGCAGTGTCCTAAGAATTTGGGTTTATCTCCTACAATCTGACTACATGTAACTACAGCTAAAGGTTGATTCAGGTTAGCTCACAAACCTACAATACAGTATTTTTATTTTTTATCATTAGTGTTTCTAAATTCTAATGATTTAGTTTTACTTCTTATTACAGCAAAAATTCAATCCACAGTTAAAACAGATCATACTTACCAAACAATTCCTTGGGCTCCAGAGCCAATCGGTTTCAACTGCTGGTAACGTTTTAGGACAGTGAAAGTTGAGTCTGCCACTTGTACGCTATAAAACTGACTATCACATTTACTGTCACTCATGATGTAGTGTCATGTAATATCCCCAAGAGGTGGCACCGTTGTCAGATTCCTTAAAAGAAAAACAAAATGAACACGCACTCTTACTGAATTATACACACACAGCTCACTTAATAGTGTTTCAAGTTTACTGGGATAAGACAATTTGGCTGTAAGTTGACAAACTGTCCAAGTTGTGAACTTAAGCAAGACCCAAAAAAGTATAGACATTTCAGTGGTACAAGACCATTATGAAAGGAGGAAATTTTGAGGTCCAGCAAGATCACATTTTAAGGGATTGCGTTAGAAAATAACCTCTTTGGAGAAAAGCATTTACACACTATTACCAGTCATGGCCCAGCTATCGTGTCACTAACCACTTCTCATCAGTTTGCTTCCCCTGGGATCGGTTTATGGCAAGCAGTCTGAACCAGAAATGGAGGTATTATTTCAGATTACTGCTTCCAGAATTTCTGGAGAAAAGCAAACGGACAAGTCTTCTGCTAAGTCTACAGATTCAGGTTAAAGTGATAAGCCATAAAGTAAGACTCATATGCCAAAGGGACAGCCTGGCAGAGGACTGGCAACATGAGCACGTGCTGTGCATACCCATGGATGGGCCTGCTTTATGCCGGTGGGCCCAGGGATAGTCTGCATCCTCTGCACCCCACAAACTCTGCTGAGGGCTACAGTAGGATATATTGACACTACATAGTTTATTCACATATATGAGTATAAGTCAGTAGTGCACACAGTAGAGTTTTTGTGATTTGGACAGCAGGATGAGATTTCTACTCTGCAGGAGCCCAGGCGATTTTATATAGAAAACAAGTAAACATTTACCGGGTTCCCTGGCTCTTTCTGATGACATTTAGTCATCAGAAAGTTAGTAAGCTATTTTTTTGTTTATTTTGGTCTTTTTTTAAATTATAAAGCCAACAATAAAGTCATATAAATATTTCATACTGTTTAAAAACATGGAATTTAACTTTTTCTACAGCTCCATCAAATTCCTGCCTTCTTGTTCTACCATCTAATATTTAATGTCTACCCGATGGATTTCCTGTGATTATTTGTATTCAACACGATGATGTCTAGGATTAAACATAGGAATAAACTGATTAATAGCAACCTAAACAAAGGCTTGAAGTCAAATGAATAGTTGCTCCACATTTTTCTCACCACTCTTGGGTTAGTCTGACCAGCTGAGCCATGAGGACATTAGTACACCTGGCCGGGATGTCTCCGCAGGCCGCACTGCCCTTGATGCCGGGTCCCCAGTCCCAGCTTACACTGGAGCAAGGGAGCCCTTGTGAACTACAACACCCGCCTAAGCCGCCGCGCTGTGAGGAAGGGCAGGTCAGTGTGCCCTGCTCCAGGAGGGTGGCCACAGGTCTGCCTTGCTCACCATGGCATCTCACACTTCAAGGACGTGACACTGAGGCCCAGCCCCCGGGATCCTGTGAGCATTCAATAAACCTTCACTGATCAGACTCACTTTACAACACTGAATGAATATCCTTTGCTAAGGATTAAACTTAAGGTTTGTAAGAGGCTGAAACAATTTAGCACAACATTTAGGGGGTGCTTTGGACATAAAGTGGTAAGTATTGCAGAGGTTATATCCTGAATGGCTAAGAACCAGCCTCAAAGTAGCATATAATTCACTATTTGGGGGAGAAGGGAGAGGAAGTAGTTCATGATCTAAATTGTAATACTAGTTACAATGAGGTAAGGGCCACAAGAAAAAATAGAAATGAATGCAAAAAGCAGATGAGATTCTGCACACTGGCAGGGGTGCAGAAGACATGGGAGGCTTCACCTTGGACCATTTTTTCAGAAACAGACATTAGAGGCAGAGAACTCCAAACTGACTGTCCAGGTATGGTAAACTGCTCAGCTTGGCTAGCAAGGTGCAAGTAAAAAGGATTAGACTCAGCAAAAAGACAGGCACCCACTATAACCTGCCCCGCTTGGGGCAGTCACTCCTTTGCCATACTGTGACACCCCAGCAACGCTGGTCATTTATAGAACAGGTGCCCAGGCACGTGAGATCCCACGAGAGAAGACGGTGCCTCCCCTCAGTGAGCTTGTGAAGCGCGTGCCATGGCACACTCAGGAGACCCAAGCCAAGGAGGGTCCTGCACCCCAGAGGAGGAAGATTTGAGGGTCTGGGGAGAGGTAGCGTCTACACAGAGAGCAAGGCGTGTTCAAGTCGTTTGAGATCTACTTTGCTGGGTGGTGGGGAGACAAGATGGAGAGGGAGGACGAGGTCAGATCACCACAGGCCATGGAAGCCACATGAGCCCTCTGCGCTTGGGCCCGCGGCATAGGATCAGCCTTGCTTTTTCAATGGGTTAACCCGGAAGCTAAGAAGGGGATGGAGTAGAGTGGGACTGGAGAGAGAGGCCAGGTAAAAAGGAGGGGACAAGCCGGCATGGGGGCGCATGCTTGTAATCCCAGTGCTTGGGAGGCTGCAACCAGAGGATCTTGGTTTGTGGCCAGCCTCAGCTACTTAGTGAGGCTCTCCGCAACTTAGCGAGACCCTGTTTCAAAAATAAAGAATAAAAAATAGGACTAAGCTTGAAGGTAAAATGCCCCTGGGTTCAATCCCTAGTGCCACAAAAAAAGAAGAAAAAAAAAAAAAAATAGCAGGCGGGGAAAAGAAGGAAATGCATGACTTTGAGAAAGAATTTATGTGACCTGCAGACCTGGAGATAAGGAGAAATGAGGGTGAGGAGAAAAGAAGCTGAGCTGGGCGTGGCGGCACACTCCTGCAATTCCTGTACCTACAGGGGAATTCCAGTGCTTGGGAGGCTGAGACAGGTTTGAAGACAGACTCAGCAATTGAGCGAGACTCTCAGCAACCTAGTGAGACCCTGCTTCAAAACAAAAAATTGAAAAAGGCTGGGAGTATCACTAGGAGGTAGAATGCCCCTGGCTTCGATCCCTAGTACACCCTCCAACACACACACACACACACTGAAGGCACGGAGATACACGCAGAGGTGCTGCTAAGGGACAAGCAGCACCACTGTGGCACTGGCTGTCCGTTCCCGGCTTCCTGGCTTTAGTAACAGGAGTTAAACGGAGACCACGCCTGGCAGCTTCCCGGGCAGCCGGGTATGGCCAGATGACCGTTTCTGGCCAATGCGATACCAGCAGAAGTCACGCGTGCGACTTCCACATCATGCTGGTTTATACGTTTACAAAGAGCTGCCCGCTGTCCAGTCCACCTTCCCTTGCTGCTGACCAAAGCGTCAGCTGTCACAGACAAGGGAAGCAAGTCGTGCTGGAGGTGGCAGAGCTGCCCACCGGCTGGACTCCTGAGGGAGCGTGTGGCAGTCACCTCCCGTTCTGGACCACCTACCCATGTTGGGACTGGACAGATCAACCTCAACCTTCTGAGCAACTTTGGAATTCTCTCTGCCATAGCCGCTTGCAAGCCATACTCCAACTAGTATAATACTAAGTTGTTTTGAATTTGGAGAGAACATCCAATTAAATTAGGCTATAGAGTTCATTCATTCATTTTGTGGTACTGGGGATTGAACCCAGGGGCATTCTACCTCCAAGATACACTCCTAGCCCTGTTTTATTGCTTTATTTTGAAAGGGTTTTACTAAGTTGCAGAGGGCCTCATTTAAGTTGTGAGGCCAGTGGCCTTGAATCTGTGATCCTCCTGTCTCAGCCTCCCAAGTACGGATTACAAGTGTGCACCACCACCCCCGGTGACTTAAAGTATGTAATTCTAAAATTAAAATGAAGTGTCCTTAATTAGGCAGAAAAAAAATCACCTAAGAGAGAACCAGTCAAAGTACCTTCTCTGTCACACTTGGGCTTCATAAGAGCAAAGAAAGACCCCGAAGGCAACCCCAGAAAGCCATGTAATTTCACTGTTAATGAATCTACTCTACTGAAATCATATTTCAACAAAATGGAGCATCAAAAAAGTTTAACAAATTGGGAAGTACAAGACTTCCTGTGCCCACATTGGCAGCGCACCGCCACCTGCATTTGCTGCCTCCACTCCCACACCAGGGGCCGCTGTCTCCTCACCCTGGGCCGCCGTCACTGGTCCCACACGGTGCCCCACCAGCAGCACTTCTGCATGTGACGTACTCACCAAGCTGGACTACAGCTCAACCACAGAGTACTAGCCTGCCCTGTACAGGGACCTCACACACGCACACACACAGGAAGGGAAGGGGGTGAGCGAACAAGTGTGGAGAGAGAGGAGGACATGAAGGAAGGCTTGATGGAAGAGGCAAGACCTGGGCTCAAGTGTGTTCATAGCACCAACCAAGACATTAGAACCTAAACACTGTCATATATGCTACTAGTCGCCATACATTGGTAAAATACTTTTTGGCGGGAGAAATACAAGTTATTGCTAATAATAAGCTTCAAACTCATGCAAATCCTAATTACAATTCTATAAATGTATCTGACAAATATATGTATGGAAATAGTCAAAGATACTTGTACAAGGATGTTTACAACATTTCTTATGACAGGCAAAATAACTACAAATAACCTAAAACATACACTGTGGGTTAAGTGAATAAATTATAGCAGAAAAGTACAATAAACCCATTGAACAGAACAAAGAGATTGTACGGACTGATATGGAAAGACGGCTAAGCTGTATGAAGTGAGGCATGTTGAAGAAGACGGCCCACAGTAAATGCCGTCTACGTAAAAACACACGAGCGCACTGTGAGCAGGTTCAGAGAAACAGCGAGAAATGAAACTGCGCCGGGCGTGGTGGCGCACGCTTGTAATCCAGTACTTGGGAGGCTGAGATAGGAGGATCCGGGTTCGCGGCCAGCCTCAGCTACCTAGTGAGGCACTCCGCAACTTAGTGAGACCCTGTTACGAAATAAAGACTAAAAAATAGGGCTAGGGGTGTAGCTTGGAGGTAGAATGCCCCTGGGTTCAATCCCTAATACCACAAAAACAACAACAAAAAACCCATGTATGTATTTCACATTTTAAAAAACATAAACAAGAAATTTTAAATGAAAAGCTATAGAATGACGGTTCTGACACCTGTGTGGAAGATGAGTTTAGGGAGGACGGAGAGTGGCCCCGGCTCTGGGGACACACTGACAAATGCTCTCAGAATCAATTGTGAGGGGCGAAGTGCCATCCCCACAGCACAGATGGGCAACTGAGGCTTGGAGACAGGAAGACCTGACCACATTCCCAGCGTGGCTCAGATGTGAGCTGAGGGCCACGCTCTTCTCAACATGCTAACATCTCTGCCTCTCTTTAGAAGGCAAAGCCGTGTGTCCAGGGGCTGGCCAGGGTCAGGCGGAAGAAACACAGACCTTCTAATGCCATCCTACTGGCTTCCCTAAACCAGAACGCTGCTTCTTTAATGAAGAGGATGAGCCAGTGAGCCATACTCAATTAAAACTTTCTCTCTCTCTCTCTCTCTCTTTTTTTTTTTTTTTTTGGTGGTACTCATGATTGAACCCGAGGCATTCTACCTCTGAGCTACACCCTCAAGTCCCCCTTTTTTGATTTTTTGAAACAAGGTTTCACTAGTTTGCTAAGAATCTAAGTTGCTGAGGCTGCTCTTGAACCTGCGATCCTCCTGTCTCGGCCTCCCAAGTACTAGGATTATAGGCATAGGCCACTATGCCCAGCTTCAATTAAACCTTTAATCACACTAGAGCTTCAGAATGCTTAAGACTTTATTTTTGTGGTACTAGGAATTGAACCCAGGGGCATTCTACTTCTGAGCTACACCCCAGCCCTGGCATATTTTTATTTTGAAAGAGGGTCTTGCTAGGTTGATGAGAGTCTCACTACTTACTGAGACTGTTCCTGAACCTGTGATCCTCCTGTCTCAGCCTCCCAAGTACTGGGATTACAAGTGTGCACCTGACTGCTGTGGTTAAAAGCAGATTCTTGTGCGGCTTGGTGGCACACTCCTGTACCCTCAGCAACTTAGTGAGGCCCTGCTTGGGGGTATAGCTTGGAGGTAGAACATTCCTGGGTTCAATCCCCAGTATCAAAATAAAACAAAAAGCAGATTCTCAGAATCACTCTCTGTTTCAATACTTGCTCCTGAATTTTTTTATTATCAAATTGCTTTATTTTTCCTACTTTAATTCTTACTGAAAAATAGCTTTGCACAGCAATTTAACCTTTTTTGTGTGGGGGGCAGTATTGGGAATGAACACAGGCCCTCACACATGCTAGGCAAGTACCCCCAGCTCAAACTTACTTTGCTAAGTTTACCCTTGGGAACATTAGTTAAGCTACAGTGTAGAGTAACAACCAGTTTGGTGATGGCTTCACTCACTACCGGTCCTAAGGCCCGGGGGAGGCTTCTTCTCCTCCGGCCCTGCTTCCCGGCACCTCGCCTGTCCATTCTTCCCTCTCCAGCCCCACATCAAGCTGCGGCAAGACCTTGTTACCACTCCCTGGACCCGGCAGTAGCAGAAGCGCTATGTGAGCCTCCGTGGACTTTGGTATCTACAGGGACCCAGAACCAGTCCCCCCAAGGATTCTGAGGGATGGCTACACTTAGCGAAAAAAGTTAATCTCGAAAGGTCTCATACCGTACAACCCCGTATGTATTTCTGAAGTGAGACTAGAGATGTAGTACAGACTAGTGGTCACCAGGATTACACACAGTGGGGGGCAGAGTGGGGAATGCAGCTATAAAGCCCTAACACGAGACCTCCGGGATGATAAAACAGTGGCAGTGGTGGTAGTTATGTGAATCCTACATGTGATACAATGACAGTGAACTGTACACTGCACCAGTGCCAATTTCCTGGTTCTGCTACTGTACCACGATTACATAAATATACAATCACTGGAGAAAACTCGGTGAAAGGTATGTGGGATCCCGCAGCTTCTTGTGGGTCTATAATTATTGCACAATATGGAATTTAAATAAGAGACTTGTTGGAAGTATGCAGTGATCATACCATTCTCCTGTTTGATTCTAATAGTGACTTTGAGAGTAAGATTCAAAACCTCAGCATAGCATAGCAGACACAGGCCCTCTGGCCCACTCTGGGGAAAAAGCACACCACGGGGAGAAGCAGACACACCTTCTGCACACCTGTAGGCTGTGCCCCCGCACTTCCTTCTGCCCGAAACGATTTCCCTCCTTCTTCCTTCCTCCTGGCTAACTTTCACCCTTCTCCAAAATTTAGTTCAAGCACTTACTTCTCCCGGCTTCCCTCCACAACCTTCCCTTTAAACTGTGCTGCTTCTGCTCCTTTTTGTCATCTAACTTGTATTCCTTTTATTTTGCAATGTAAGTGCATCTCCACCTCTATTCTGAGCTTCCCAAGGGAAAGAAACATGTCTGACTTTTTTCTCAGTCTCCTACTAATTACACAGCGGGTGTCCAGTTAATGTTTGTGAAAGGCAAAACTAATCTGGAGAATAAATTCGGTAGGACGGTGTGAGGCAGTGGTTAAGGTCAGGTCTCTGGAATCGACTCCCAGGGGGTCAGCCACTTATCTGGGTGATCTGGAGCAGGTGACTATACTTATCTGTAAAACAGAGACCAGCACAGAACCTCAGGGTGCCCCTGAGTGAGAAAGTACAGTCCACCTGAGAAGGTATCTTTGACAGGAAGTACACCCTGAGTCTCACCAAACCTCATCTAGATCCAAGACTAATTTTCAGGAAATACAGAGAAACACATTAAGTTACATTGTAGAGATGCAATCACAGTAAAACTCCAACTATGGAAACACTACAGAACATGTCAGGAAAGCCATTGGTTTATTCACTATTGATGGCTTTGTCTGGCACTTTTCTTTATCTGGAAAATTAAGAAAATCTTATTTCAAATAGACAAATTTAAGCGTACCTTTGAACACTTATTTAGGGAACCGAATAAACACATTTTAATTTGTTAACAAATTATTATAAAGTCCTGGCACCCTGAGGCTTAAGTTCTCAGAAAAGTCAAAGCTCTCCAGAGACTATGCCAAAAAAGGATTATTTCTAACCCAGCAGAATTCTTCTGGAAGGAAAAAAAAAAAAGGTTAAATGGAGGAAAACATTAAGTAGACTGGCTGTTGTTCTTACAAAACAAACTAAAAGCCAAACAAGAATATTGAGAGCTGAGGATCTAGGATGGAAGGTTGATTTGGGGGATCTCTGGGTTCAAAGTCTACTTACCAGCTGCTTGCTGTATGAAACAGGTTGCTGAAGAGCTGGAGCCTCATGGGCTTCACAGCTGCTACTCACAGGGCTCCAGCAACAAGTAAGTGAGGACCCAGGCTGTGTGCCGGCAAGCAGGGCCTCGCTCCCCTGGCCGCTCCCCTGGCTGGAGGCTACTTTCTGGCTCCCCACAGCTCCTCCCTCCCACAAAGCCTGTCCTGGAGGCTGACAATCCCACAACCGAGCTGAATGAGGTGTGCATTGGGCTTGACTCACCATGTTTACAAAAGTTTTTATTAGCTATTGTTAACATTTAAACTCAGGAGAGTTTGGGTACAAATCTGGAGTTCTGCCTTACTATAGAAAACCCATGCATAAGGTTCTGGTTCTCTGTCACTCCGTGATGAGGCACACGGCCCTGAGGGCTGATTCCCAGCTGCATGCTGGACTAAGATCCTCCACTGGCCTTGCCCTCTCACTCTCTGTGCCTCTCCCTGCCTGGTAAATTTCTGGTCTTGGTTCAAGGCCCACCAGCACCACCTGTCACTTCCTCTGAATTTCCACACACAGACCCTCCTCCATGGCAGACGCACCAGCACTATCTTCGTCCTAAAACTATCTGCACGCCAGCCTTCTCTCTGGGCTCTCTGGGGGAAGGAACCCTATTGCTATCTCCTTTGTATCCCTGGGGCTTGGCAAAAAGCATGACCTAGATAACGCAAAACTCAGTAGAGGTCTCCTGAATGTGGGGAAGATAGAGCTAAACTCCTACAAAAATATAAGATTTATATTACAGCTTGTTCTGACAGTTACCAACTAAAGAGGTCAAGGACATTAAACTGTTTCACAAAATGAGAACAAGCTTCCATCTGCTTACAGGTTTCACAAATTAGTCAGAAGTCACTAAATGGACGGAGAAAGCAGAGATGATGGGCAAACAGAGACATTCCTCAGATCAGTCACTGAAGTGATACTACTGAATACTTACTGTGTGCTTCCTAAGAAAGCAGTGCACAAATCAGCTACCTGTTTTCATAAAGCTACAGAAAATAAGGGAGCACATAGAATCACTTCCAACCAAAGTGCTAGGAAGAAAATGAAACAAAGCAATGAAAGAGAATGACTAAGGGAAGAAGGGCAGTGGTCAAGTCAGGCCTCACTGAAAATGAAACATCTGCCTGGAGGAAGGCGCAGAAAGAGCCAGCTGTGAAAAAAAATTCCAGAGACAACTCCAAACATGGGAATCCGCCAGTTCAAGGGTCCTAAGGTAAACAGGGTTGGCAGGGTCAAGGCAGGTGAGAGGGGTGGGTCAGGAGAGCAGCTTTCTGGGTGCGTGGGGGGTGGGGGTTCGGGCTGGCTCTGGCTTTGCCAGGGACCGAGGGTGCAATGGCCAGCCCTGGAGGAGTAAGGGGAGAGGTGCTGAGGACGCCCCCGGAAGGTGGGGAAGGTTCCTATCACACTCAAGGGACAGTCTCCCACCCAATTTTCCACAAATGTGCACTGAGCTCCTGCCCAGGCGCTTTCCTGCAGTCCTGCGGCCCGGCAGCAATCCTGTCCAAAAAGAGCAGACATTCCCCCACTTTCCCCGGGAGGAAACCGAGCGGGAGCGAGGGTCAGCGCCTTGGCCAAGGTCGCGAGGACCAGAACCCGGGCTCCTGAGTAGCCGGCACGGTGTGCAGCTGCGAAGCCCACGAGTGGAAGGGATGGCGCCCACACACCCCACGAGCAGGCCAGAGAGCGGCCCCGCAGCGCCGGGAGGGCGGGGGCGACTGCGGCACGGGCGAGGACAGGGGCGGCGGCCCAGGGGCCTAGCCCGCCCTCCGGCCCCGGGCTCACCTCGCTCCCGCGCCGCGCCAGGGACAGGGCGGCGGGCGGCCTGGCGGCGCTGCGCTGGCCGCTCCCGGCTCCGCGGCCCGCTCCGCCGCGCCCCGCCGCTCCGCCCCGCCGCCGCCGCCGCCGCAATGGGTGTGAGGGCCGGGCGCATCGACCCTTCCGGTCCGCTCCCTTCCCTGCGCCGCCGCCGCAGCCCTCCGCCTGACCGACTCGCGGGCCGGCCAATCAGCACGCGCAGAGCCGGCGGGCCGGCCAATCACGGCGGGGGGCGGGCCCGCGGCGGCGTGGGCGGGGCCAGGCTCGGGGCTCTGGCCCGGCGGGAGCGGCGCCCCCTAGGTCCCGGCCGCGGCGCTGCGCAGCGGGCTGGGGACGGCTCCGGGGAAGGGCCCGCGCGCGAACGGCGGCTGGACCGGAGACGGGAGGGCCGGGCGGGGGCCGCGGGACGGGCACGGCGAGGGCGGGGGCCTCTCGGCGCCGGGCGCCCGCAGGTGCAGGCTCGCCGCGGCGGGGCGGCTGGAGAGAGACCCGGCCCGCCAGCCCGGGGCCAGAGCGAGGGGAGGCCGGGCCTCGACGTCCAGAGCCGGCGTGCACGGGCGGGAGGAGGGATGGGAGCGCGGGATCCTGGACGCTGTTGCTCGCTGCGGCGGGAGACTCTGCGCGCAGGGAGGGAGGGGCGAGAAGAGGTGACTCCGGGGCGTCAGCGATGGGTGCAGAGAGAACTCTCACTGGCGGGGTGCAGCCTCTGTCCAGGAGGAGAGGGCGGGGGCGTGGGGTGCGCTGCGGAGCGCCCCTCGGGCCTGGGGTCCCCCGACACTGAGCTGCCTCCGCAGCCGTGGGGTTCCAGCAGGCCTGGAGTCCCATCAAATGGTGCGGGAGGCCGCGGTTTGGGTGTTGACAGGGCTGTGTTTGGATCGTACCGCTGGCAGCGAGGCAAGGAGACGGGGCACGTTGGGGAAAGCCGAGGTCTGGGGCGAGTCGGGTCGGGAGGTTGGAGTTTAGGGACGGGAAAAGCAGGGGGCGGTGGTTGACACGCGGTGACTGTGCAGTCACAGGATGCCAGGGAGTGAGCAGGGTCAGAGTGGAGGCTTGGGCAGGACCCTGCAGGTGGGAGGTCCAGGCGCTGGGAGCATGGAGGCTGTGGCAGAATCTGGGGAGGGAAGCAAGACTCCGACCCAGGTTCCAAGGGTGCCAAGGGCTGAGCCCGGCTAGTGGAGGCCCCAGGGCGAGGTGGAAGCATGTCTTCCTGTGACCACCCCACCTTGCCACCAGAGGGAGTTTTCTCAAGTCAGGTAGGGCTCGTCCCTGCTCAATAGACTAGTTCCTGAGTGTGGCCTGCATTGAGGAAGGTCCATCTGTTGGGCCCCTGCCCTCACCTCAGCTTTACCTGCCACCTGCCTCAGGTGCACAAGGGAAAGGAGAGCGCTAACATTCGCCGTTATGGAAGCTAGCGCGTCACCAGGAGCACTCGTGGGCACCTCGCCTCCGGAAGGGGCCATCCCTTCCCACACCAGGCTGGTTTTATGGCATTCACCCCGTGCAAAGTGAGGAACCGCAAATCGCTCTATGTATCCATATCTAGACATGTTTCCCACTGGGTTCTCTACGGATTCCGTGTTTTCCAGAGACGCTGCTTCCTCTGGTTCATGACATATGAACATGCATGGCTGCAGAGCTGAGGTGTCATGCTGGGGAGGGGAGAGAGTCCATCCTTTGGATGAGCACTAAGAGTCCTGGTCGAGGCCTACAGCTGAAAAGATCCTCCCAGAAGTGTGATACGGACTGACACCTGATCACATCTGCCAGGGGAAGAAACGGTCAGGGAAGGACTCCTGCACAGGAGGAAGCCCCGGCTGGGCCTGGGAAGCCAGCAGGAAGGTTTGGGCCAGTGACTTAGGCAGAAAGGTTAGACTCAGAGGTTGAGAAGTAAGGACCTGTGTGCGGTGTTCAGGGAACCATAAGTCACCTGGAGATGGAGTTGGGGGGACTGCAGAGGTTTGAGGCCCCAAGATGGGCTAATACTGCTACTGGTGGCACTGCTCACTAACATGTCTTGTTTAGTCCAAAGGGGTTTGGAGTTTGCTAATTTGGCCCATATGCAGGGAACCTAAATTCAACCTCACCAACCTTCAGAACCGATTTGGCTTTCTATCTTCCTGCCTGGTTGTAGTAAGACCTGTGACTATAAAAGGCTAATTGGGCCTGATGTAGTGGCACAGGCCTGTAATCCCAGCCCTTGGGAGGCTGAAACAGAAGGATCACAGGTTCAAGGCCAGTTTCGGCAACTTCATTGATCCTCAGCAACTTAGCGAGACCTTGCTTCAAAATTTAAAAAACAAAACAAAACAAAACAAGAGCATCATGAACAACAAAACAGCTGTGCATGGTGGCACATACCTGAACAGTACTTGAGAGGCTGAGACAAGAGGATTGCAGGTTTGAGGCCAGCCTCAGCAACTTAGCAAGGCCCTCAGCAACTTAGTGAGACCCCATTTCAAAATAAAATAGGGCTAGGGGTATAGCTCAGAGGTAGAAGGCCCCTGGGTTCAACCCCCAGTACCAAACAAATAAGCTAACATGGGTGAAAATACGATTTTGAGAGTTTCACCCCTCTGCGCTATCTCCAGGCTCTCGGCAGCCATCTCAAGCAGAATCTCATGGCCCACCCTGATCCAGGCAGGCTTGGCAGAACCTGGCTGAGAGTCCCAAATCTCCTCCATTTTGCTGTATTGTGCAAACCAGCTCTTGTTTCCGTACTAGGAGTGCACGTTCCGTGGGGTCTGCACGACACCTGTGGTCACTGTGTTAGTCTTTTGCGTTTCTCAGGCTCGCTAACTTGATAAAAGAGGTTTATTTAGTTGACGGTTCTGGAGGCCCCTGGTGAGGGCCCTGTTGCTGGCACGGTCCTGAAGTGGTGTAGGTCATCTCGTGGTGAGAGTGTGCGCACCTCGTCCTGGCCTCTCCCTCTCTCTTCTTACTTATAAAGCCACTAGTAATCCAATCGCAAGACCCCCACCCCGACAACTGTAAGCCAAATCGCCTCCCAAAGACCCCACCACCACTGCAGTTGGATTAGTTCCCATCCTCTCAACACCTCCCAATGGGGATTAGGTTTCAGGGGACACACTCAACCGCACCTAAACTATAGCACTAACAAGTAGGGCTGTTCCCACCAGACACTGCTGGGCTCCTTAGGAGTCCCCCAAATCCAAAGCACAACAAGAAGCAGCAGACCAAAACAACTGTACTGTCTTTATTGTCTCAAAATTGCATAGTACTTTGATTGTGCACGCTTTTAAATAGAGAGTAGGGCAGCCCCCTCCGATCCACCCTCCTGCACGGGACGTTCAAGCTGGTTTACAATGGGAAGGGGGCAGGGACCAACACGCTGCCTGTGCGTACAAGAACCATGATCTTGTTAAACAGAAGCTGGATACTTGGTGGGATCTGGGCCAGAGATGGAAATATTGAAGGAAGTTGAGATTTCAACTAGAGTTCTTGGAGGCTTGGGAAGAGGGCTGGGGAGGCTTCATTGATGCCGGGGGACAGGAATCAGGAGCAGCAGAGGGAGGAAGAGAAAGAAGAAAGGAGTCCAGAGGGCCAATGCTCTGTGCTCACATTCGAGATGAAGGCCACTCGCCGGGAGCGAGCCCAGAGACTGCACTGCGTAGCCATGATGCACATCTGGGCATTACTGTGGCTGCAGGAAGCCACATCCTAGAAAAATAACTTAAAAGCTATACAGTCATCATTATAAATATTTTGTCTTTTAAAACTAACTAGTGTGGGTTTAAAAAGGTTCACAGTTACTCTGAAGAGAGCCGTATCTCTATTGCACAGTAGTAGAAAAGTCTGCTCTGATCCCCGCGTGTAAACAATGGCCCCCTTCTCCTCAGGCGGCTCCAGGACACAGAGAAACGGTATTTGCTATAAGCAAAAGCACTTGGGTACAAGGCACGTCGAAGCTGCCAAGCTCTACTGAGACACGTGGGACGGGCACAGTGCCCGCCTTCCCCACGCGGCAACCCTGCGGTTGGGACGGCTCTTGAAGCAGACCGAGGGCGCTGACCGTCTCCTCGCAGTCTCCTTCTCATTCCACAGTGACAGACTTGGCCAGATTTCTAGGGAAGTCAACCTAAAGGAAAGAAAGGAGCTGCTCAGGACCCCGCTCTGCTCAGGACCCCGCAGAGCGCAGCAACATGTCTCTTCTTAGCAACTACTGTCAGAGGGACATAGGTGGTCACCCCAACCATGGGCTGCCTGGACATGGGCATCTTGGAAGAAAATTCCTCGCTCTAGAAGCTTCATTTAACTGTGTAACATTTAGTTTGTTTAATAAACGGGTTGTGCACCTGATACGTGCCATGCTGTTAACACTATTAAAAGAATATGATTCATGTGTTTAAAAACAGCTAGCTCAATGTGTACTGTTAAAAATCTACTTTTTGGGGCTGGGAGTGTAGCTCCGCAGTACAGCGCTTGCCTAGCATATGTGAGCCCGTGGGTTCCATCTCTACCACTGAAAAAAAGTTTTTCACTTTTATGGGATGGATACCCACAAATTCCACAGGACTTGTTATTTTAGGGTGGAGACTGGGAAGGAAATATGACTGGGGATGGCTGATAAACTGGGCTTTGCCTTT